>JAJTUO010000134.1:0-73397 GCA_021399455.1 Flagelloscypha sp. PMI_526
GAGATGATCGCAAAAGGCGAATTCATATCATCTCGAGCTCTAAAGGTCCACGAAAGGAATGGTCGTCAACTTTCAATTTGAATAAATCTATCATCCTCTTGATAGCCTTCACCAGACTCTGGCTCGCCTGCGACTGTAAAACCCGTCGGTGAGAGGCAGGATCTCTGGGAGAGTAAGTGGGAGATGAGAAAGTTTATATTCTTTAGCGGACCTTAGATAGAGGTCATATTTCCTGCGAATGGGATGCCAAATTTGTTGGACCTCGCCAACAGTCTCGATCGCTGCATCTTCCGCAACTTCAAAGCGGTCGCTGGCAATGCGTTCAACATACATGCGAGAGTTAATCCATGAGAAAGGACGTCGAAGCTGCGACGATTGCTTCAGCATGTATATCATTTGCGCGAGACCAGCCAGTTACCCAAAGCAATGGAGTTCCACCAGTGTCCATTATCATAGCTCTAAACGGACGGTGAGTTGCAAAAGCCTGACGTCGAATCCCAGCAAGAATGCCGCCATCTCTTCCACAATATGACCAACCGCTTCACCATGCTCATTGCTGCAAAAGGTATATAGAATAAAGGTTTCGATACAATTGAAGAGAACGGACTAATAGAATAGCCGATTGCACTTCTCAAAGCCAAGGAATACATTCGCATTCAACCTGTCCTAAGACGCGTCGGTACTCTGGAAGCAACATCCAGTTGAAGGAGACAATTTATGGTTGCCGACAAACCTTTCTTACGTAGAGTGCTCGGTTGTTCATGAGAAGTTGGCGCAAGTTTCTGAGGTATTGACATCGGAATTTGCAGCTCTTCGGAACTACTAGCATCCCATAACGAGGAATTCTCTGAAGTCAATGGTGTAGCTGGTTTTTCGGGTTGAAGTCGCGCTCTGTCGCGTATGCGGCCAGACCCTGGGGTCTTTTTGGGAAAACGAGAGAGTGCATAACCTCTAGTTGAACAAGGCCTTCGAGATGAGAGGAGCCATCGGGTAGTGAAAAACCGCAACTAGACATGAAAGTCTATATCAAGCAAAGAAGCATAATGCTTCTGTACTGTCAACTCGTAAATGGTCCCGCAACCAACCTTCTCACAAACCTCGTGTTCAGAATATCTAGACCACTTTCTTGTTGACTTATCCTTCATTGTGCGATGGTATCCAAATCCGAGGCTAAACGGAGCAAGAACATCTGTTCTTGCTGCCAAAAGAATGTCGGGGCTGCCAACTTGAAGAAGTGCTCCAAGTGCAAGTTCGCGTCCCCACTAGGCTTCATCCTCGAATGAACTATTCACTTCTCTGTTTCTCAGCTTGGTTCGATACTGTAGCCGTGAATGCCAGAAGCAAGCTTGGAATCTAGGGCACAAGAAGTCTTGTGCTCGAGCCATGCCCGTATCTGCAGCTTCTCCGGATATGCAAGATATGCTTGTGACGTTCGAAAAGTGGTTAAAGCTCTGGCGAATGAAAATATCAAGCATTTGTTTTAAGGCATACAACTTGAGCGCGCAATATCCCAAAGACCGATTGGCAACTCATGTGTTCGCGTGTTTCCCTATTCTGATGTATTTGCAAGATTGCTGATTCTATTCAATAGCTTTGTCCTAGCCTTGAAAGAGCGCCCTGGAAAGTTTCCTGCCAAACTGTCGTTTGAAGTAATTTTTTTTGGTTTGCGCTTCGTACCTCAGGAAAGATCTTGACGCGTCTGTTACCAGATGGATTGGGGCGCAATTGTTCCACGCGAAGAGGTTCTTGAAATGTGGGATGACATCCCTTCTGGGTTACAAGATTGGTATGATGACAGACGAGGTGATAAGACTGCCCAGATTCTCATTCTTGTAAGAGTTCATCGACATGAATTTTATGGTTTTGATCTCACCCAGTTATCAGATTGGTGGCCATGTCCGCTCCATATGGTTCTCTGTGCGAGAACTTGAACCACTTTTTGCTCAGAGTTACTTCGGAATCCACATGGGTCTTCTCTACGAGGAAGCTTGGCCCAGGGCGCTTCGTAAAGCTATTGATATCGGTAATCGTACGCATCTTTACTCCTTTCTGCGTCTGTCCATGCTTAGAAACCTATAGCAGAGGCATATTCAGAAATCGTAGAAACTGAGATGTTTTACTGGACCTGATGATGGCAGACGAACTCACTCTGGATTCTGACGATTCTGAGTCTGATGACGATTATTACGACTCCGACTCAGAATAAAGATTTAAAGCACATATTTTTCTTTTCAACCTAGTTTTGTATATGTAATAACCCTGTCATAGCTGCCCATTGCCTACAAATACAGAATCTAGTTTGATTTCATCTACGCAATACGAGGCTGCGCCGATATTAGACTATCAAATAGTGCGTGCCGTTCACCAAGCCCATAGGTTAATACCATCTTCCCAAGAATCGTCCCGTCCAACTTAAGCAGTGAAATTATATCGTCCAAAAGATGTGCTTGTCCGACTGCCATTCCTCCAGCTTCTGGTGCATTCGCATTCACAACGTGCACGTGGAAGTGATCTAAGCGACTTTAGTATTGCCACACAACGGAAGTAACAGGCCACGAACAGTATGAGGGCTGATAATGAATGAACAGCCTCAAAGAACCTTCCCCAAGGCCCCATCGTTCCTGGACAACGCGATACGACTCTGTGCGAATGTTTTGAAGTAAACCGAGGTGCTGAGAAGTGAGGTCGCGTAGACAACGGATAGACTCGTCTCGGGCAATGGCAGTGAGATAGAGAGAAGTGAGAGTTGTCAAGTCCCACTTCATGTCGGGAAGCAGAACGAATTCAGAGGAGTTGAACAGTATCTTATCAGCTTCCGATGCTCCAGAGAGGATGTTCATTACCCTAATTCAATTATTTTTCTCTTTCTATCACGGACAATAACAAGAGGAACTCATACCATTGTGTACGTGCTTTAGGGATTGAAGAGATGTATGGCTCAACGATTTCATGGAACAATTCTGGGGTTTCTCGTACAATGCTAACCCTTTGTGTTGTGTACTGCATCAAAGCGATACGCAGTTAAGTTTGACATCCGATCGTGCTTTGCGAGTTCTAACCGACCTTGCGAATGTGGACCTCTGTGGCAGGACAAATCACGTTGATTTTGACATCTCTTCGCTCCTTATCCTCATTGAGGTGACCAAAAAACCACGTGTACTACATATCACAAGGATTTAACCAAGAATGTACTCAAGGTGTGAACTTTTTCTACATACGATATCAGTGCTCTCCTCTAAGTCTACAGATTTGAGCCAATTCAAGACTAATGCCGCGTCTTTCTCCGTAGGAAATGCAGATTTTTCAAATTTGATGATAGCTTGAACACGTTCAGAAGAAGAATTCTTGGAAGGTAATGTTCCAAGAAGAACAACAGTCTTCGCAATTGGGTCGTGATTGAGAATTTGTATGAAATTGAAATGCTGAAGATCGGAAAGACTTTTCGGGGAGGATGGGTGAGACATTTAGAAAGTCAAATGCAGGAGAAGGACGCTAAGACGAAACTGTAGATGGGAGTTGGCGCCAGAACACAAATCTTTAGCGCACGAAACAATTAGACTAGTCTTGGGCAGTAGTTCTTAGCTATTTACACCAGCTGATAGTACATAACGCCATAGATTAATTTCTAGGAGCTTGATTATCGTGCGTGAGAGGAAAGGTCAGATAGAATCGTTGTTCATGATGAGCATGTTCAAACGGTTCTTCGATCGGTCATGGTTCGTACTATACAGCCAGTTCCTGCAATTTCCGTTAACTAATAAACATGATCAGTACCAAAAGATTTGTCAGAGGAGCAGAGTATCCACCTTCTCATGCCATCCAAGGAGGACGCTACCGCTTATGTCTCCCCATCCAGGCATACCCATGCCTATTACAAGAAGTTAACAAAATATGTGAGGTAACAGGTATATTCATACCCTTGTACAAGTATTTCATCAGAGTGTCTTGCGAATCTGGAGAAAGCGCCTTGATCGTTGGTGCAATGTCAACCGACTTTGTTGTGTTCAGAATGGTGAGTAAGGTGTTGAGGGTGGTAGCCTTGAAGAAATAGAAGGTAAAAACGAATGTCTGAAAAAGATAAAAGCGAACGCACTTTGGCATCTTCGACGTTGGGTCCATATGGAGCATTGTCCAGGACAATCGTGAGCGCGCCAACAATGTCATTTTTGGCCAAGGCACTCCGAACTTCAACAGCCTTGCGCTTAGCATCTTCGTGGACCTGAAATATAGTTTAGGGCTGTGGTTGATTTATGCCGAAACGAATGGTATCGTACAACCGTAGGATCGCGAGCATCGGCTTCGTAGAGTTCACTCTCTTGGATTACATCCTCGTCATATAGGTCGATATCTAGGGTTAGGTAAGGAATATATTATGGGATACAGACATGACATGAACCGCACCAATCTTTCTGAAGCTGATGTCAGCCATGGTGGCAAGAGGAGAAAGAGGAGCGCAGGTTGGATCACACAAACTTGTTCTAAACCACCACCATCTATTTTGCTTGCTCCCTTTCTTGGCTTCAACAGCGCACAGTCTTTCTATTGTCGTCTGAAATTAACTACGTAGTCATTCTTGCTGGGGCCGCGGAGGATTGCGAATCGTGTCCTAGCTGCGCAGCGCTGCAGTTAATACCACCAGTGATGCCTAGAAGGCTTCAAAGCACACCATTAGTGAAGTCTAGTGCTTCCATCTTGGTGAGTTTATACAAACCAAATACTTTGATACCTTCTACTTGTAAGTACACATTCGGGTTCACTCTCGTTAGAAAAACGAGTCGGCTGATTGTGTTGCGCTGTACTTGAGTTTTGGCATGATATTATCTATTTAGATGTTCTAATGCAAGTCTTTCTTCGTTTTGTTGTGTTACTGGGTGTGATTTGCTGTTTCAAAGGCTGTTAACCACCGATTCACGAAAGCGGTACACAAATGTTTATGAAGAATATGAGATAATACTGTTGAATGGGCGTCATGTTACCAATTTTAAGAACTTGTAAATCATGTAAATCTGCCAGCCATTCAAACGAATAAATGTAAAAGCAGACCAAGTCCATTTCCACAGCGCTTGTCGAGTCGGGAGCAAACAGTCTCTCTCTCAAAACCTTCACGAAATCTTGGCAAGATGTCTGGTCAAACCCCCGTTTTTGTGATGAGTATGACAAAATCTTTTGTTTCTATACCGAAACCCATTTTTTGCTTTTTAGATACTGCGCCAGAACGACAGTCTGGTCGCAAAGCCCAAATCTCTAACATAACCGCAGCGAAGGTTTGTGAGCACGATGTAGAGTCACCATCCAGTCAATCTCAACGCACAATAGACTGTTGCAGATGTAATCCGAACGTGTTTAGGTCCTAAGGCGATGTTAAAAATGATTCTTGACCCCATGGGTGGTATTTTGTACGTCCCTCAAAGATTTCTGACCTCAGTGCCCCGATCTCAACATTCTATAGATTGACGAACGACGGGAACGCGATTCTTCGTGAAATAGACGTTGCGCACCCTGCTGCAAAAAATATGATTGAGTTGAGTAGGACTCAGGACGAAGAATGTGGAGATGGGACAACCTCAGTTATTATTCTTGGTGCGGGTCTCCCCCAGACCGTGAATCAGCGGAACACTTATCCATATTTTAAGCTGGCGAAATTCTTGCTCAGTCCTTGTCACAACTTGAGCGCGACATCCACCCAGTTGTAATAATCTCCGCATACAACAAGGCGCTGAAAGAAGCTCTTGAAATTGTAAAGAAGATCTCCGTGCCCATCGATGTCAACAACGACGATGAAATGCTATCACTGATCAAAACCTCCATTGGAACCAAATTTGTTGTTCGGTGGACGAATCTCATGTGTCAGCTTGCCTTAGAGGCCGTTCGCACAGTTGCCCACGAGGAGAATGGTCTTAAAACTGTCGACATCAAGCGTTACGCTCGCGTCGAGAAGGTTCCAGGTGGTGAGATCGAAGACTCTCGCGTTTTACGTGGGGTTATGCTCAACAAAGACATCACTCATCCACAAATGCGAAGACGAATCTTGAAGCCGCGAATCATCCTCCTTGACTGCCCTCTGGAATATAAGAAGGGTGAGAGTCAAACAAATATGGAGTTCTCAAAGGAGGGTGATTGGCAAAAAATGCAGGAAATCGAGGAGCAACTCGTCAAGGAGATGGTGGAGAGAATCGCGGAGTTCAAACCTGATTTGGTCTTCACTGAGAAGGGCGTATCAGGTCAGAATGTTTTCCTTGTAGTCTAACTGAGTCTCATGCTTGAACTAGATCTCGCGCAGCACGTCTTTTTGCAACACAACATTACTGCCATTCGTCGCGTGCGCAAATCCGACAATAACCGTATTGCCCTCGCTGTAGGTGCCACCATTGTCAATCGTGTAGAGGATCTACGAGAATCTGACGTTGGCACCCAATGTGGTCTTTTCAACATCGAGAAAATTGGTGATGAATACTTTACCTTCTTGGACGAATGCACCTCTCCCAAAGCCTGCACAATCCTTCTCCGCGGGCCCTCAAAAGACATCCTCAACGAGATTGATCGGAATCTTGCTGACGCCATGTCCGTTGCAAGAAACGTGGTTTTTAATCCGACACTAGCCCCTGGTGGTGGAGCGACTGAAATGGCAATCTCAGTCGGACTTCAAGCGAAGGCGAGAAGCATTGTTGGGATTGAGGGCTGGCCGTACCGTGCAGTTGCCGATGCTATGGAGGTCATACCAAGAACACTTGTACAAAATAGTGGGGGGAACGCTATCAGAGTACTCACAGAGCTGAGGGTATGTTTATCCATAGACAGAAAATTCGGGTCTGACTTACATACTCTGCAGGCTAAACATGCCAACGGTGAATCCTCTTGGGGAGTGAATGGGGACAAAGGAGTAATCGTAGACATGAAAGAGTATGGTTTGTACGAGTCAGCGAGCGTCAAGGTTTGTCCCAAGTCTTGGATGAGAAGATTGAGAACTCATTCCTTTTCTTTAGATTCAGACACTGAAGACCGCCATTGAAGCTGCTCGAATGCTTCTTCGTGTAGATGATGTAGTACAGGCTGTGCGAAAAGATCAAGCTGGCGGTGGTGGTGGTGGCCCTCCTCCCGAGGAGATGATGGAAGCTCAATAGACTATTGTTTTTTCACTTTTGTACTTATCAACGCGCTCCCATGTGATGTACATGACACGCTAATCCTAATGCTAGATTAGTAGTTGGTTGGCTGTTGCTACTGGTATGTGTTGTGGAGGTCCACCGACATGAATAGAACATGATGAAAGACAAGTCGGGTCGTCTACCTGCGCGCCGCTGAATGCCAGACTAATCTGTAAACCTTCAACAAGGAAAGAATCAATCTAATTCTTATCGTCAGTATTCAAATGGGTCAGACAAAAACGCAAGAGACGAGGCAAAACCTCGATTGTACGTCTTCGAACGTTTTCTTCACAATTCTACAAGGATTGGGGTTTTGAAGTCGGAAGCAATTCCGAATGTCTGTTCCTTACCTCCACGAGACCCGTCTGGGGTGTTACCTCAACTTCATCCAACCCTAATGTCGAATCTTGAACACCCGCAAATATTATATCTGCGTGTTGTTAACCCTGTGGTTTCACAGACAACAGCATTTCATTCTTGGACCCACGGTTCCCGCATCTACGCTTGAGTAGGCCATTTTTCCATTTTTATCTTCGCGTGGAATGAACAAAGTTGTCACATCGTGTCCCACGACATAATCTCCGGTGTAAACCAGGCCTCGCCGTCCCAGATTTGTGCTGGAAGGGAGGCTGTGCTCAGTCGGAGACAACGCCCATATGTTGATGGCGACTATCTCCTACGTCGTCCCCCGTCTGCGCCTTGACATTTGGTGCTGGCTCTGTTAAACCCGTAACTCCTATGCCATCAACAGCTCTCCCTCAAACGCCTGTGCTCAGTTGACGTTTGTTCCTGTTATTCTCCGAGGAGCCATGAACTCGACTTCGTTCCTTTATAACGAGCCTTTCGTCTCGGATTCTTGGTATCACAACCCATTCAAGACGACAGAAAATGAGCGACGACGGGAACCAGACTCGTTTTGGAGAAAGCCTCGGCGACTTCCTTTCGTTGTATCCCTCGCAATTTGTACCCAACTCTCAGGAAGACTTCCCACTCTTCTCTCATTTTGGTGTCTCGCAATACGGCCAACCTGCCACTGCGCCACCTTGGGTTCCCGTAGCGGGACAAAGCAACGACAATATACACCACCCTCGTCGGATTTTTCGAAGACCTCACGACAATAATTTCGCAATTGGCTCATCATCATCCTTGCCAGATTTGACTGCTCTCCGCGACGGACCCACAAATCCTATCCAATCAGATCCTTCCGAACAGAACTATCCATCTCCGAGTACCGACTCTCATGAAGAGCCTTCAGAGTTCGAACCCCTCCCCCCACTACCAGTTGAGGCTAGCTCGGAAGAAAGAGCACAGTGGCTGCGAAAGAAAAATGCATTGAGTGCACGGAAGAACAGAAAGCTCAAGGCTATGAAGGCGCAGAGACTTGAAGAGCAAGTCGTTCGCCTCCAGCTCGAAAAGGAGAAATGGAAGACAAGAGCAGAGACTTTGAGACAGCTCTTGACCAGCAATGGTATTCCTTGCCCTCGTTGGAACGATTGAGCTGCTTTTTAGTAGAACGCGTTTCTTACTTGGCTCAGATTTTCAAACGTTTCTCTTAGTATTTTGTATTACTATAATTTGATATTTGCAAGTTATCATAGCTAGATTATTTCATTGTTTCTTTATATTTATGAAGCCCCATACCACTGAACACTGTGTACATGTAATCATTCTGTCTCCAGCTCTAGTAATATGTTTATCACTAGCTCTCTAGTCTCGGTTGAGACGTTTCCAAACGTCCAGCGACACAATAAGATCCATACCCTGGCCAAAACATTGTCACACTACTCGAAGTGCTATGCCGAAGGTACTGGACCCGGTGAACTAGGAGAACGAAATTCCGGGTGTATTAATGGAGGGATATAAAACTCTTGGCTCTCGGTCCAAGTACAACAAAATTATTCAGAACTTGCACTGGAGTGTGTCTCTGAGGGGTAAGGAATGAACATAGATTTCATACCTAAGATCCAGAGAAAGCTTACCGTAGCTGAATGCTCATCGGGCATAAATTCCAGCACCAAACTCAATGAGTCTTAAATAGGTTTTACAACGACCGCATCTTGCTTCTCGAGAAGTAGGACGACGAGTCCAATAATGTATTCATCAAGATGAGCCAAACCCTCCTCCAGCACGTCTAATTGAGGCTCCTCTAAAAATCCACGAGGATTCCAGAGAGCATACATCTTGTCAGAAACCCAGTATCTGGCAAAATTGACTGTCGGAGTTCGTCCACGTTCTCCTGGGGGAGGAACTGAATGGCACAACAGACAAGGCTTTTGAGTACGTCGAATTGTCGGTAAATCAGGCGTCCATTTGTGTTGCTAGAGAGAAAGGATGAGATTTCGATAGAATATAATAAAGTATTCGCAACGAACGCTGCCATATCTTAAGGAAACACTTCATGAGATCCCAGAGAGGCGGAAAGAGGCGGAATTTGCGTACCGAAAAAGCAAGGCCCACCCTGGTGAGAGGTGTCCGTACGTGGTCAGTTTCGACCGAGGATAGCTAACCCCGGTAATAATGATCAAGTCTCTACCATTGATTCTAGGGGCTGTTTAGGACTAAGCCGGGGGCAGATGAATAAGACCCACTCGAAAGTCGCAAGGAGCTTGCTCTCTTCGCCAGGAGGTCCCTTTCTTTGAAAAAGTGTTTAACTGGGGACGAGAATCAATACTTCTTACAAGCACTCACCGAATTGTAACAAGGGTAACTTGTGAATTAGGGAGGGTTTCCTTCACCGTGTGATAGATCGCCTGTCCGCCAGACCTTGGCACAAGAATAGTGAGGGTAGAATCTACAGCTTTGAAGATATATGTTCCTGCTGTAACTCTCGTGGGAGCTCCATTTACGGGGATAATCGTCGTTCCAGCTACTTGCCCATAACTATAAATCCCAAGATCAATATCAAGCAACAGCAGGTGTAAATCTGATGTTGCCTTGGAGGTTCAGCCTCTCCAGAGTGAGACAATGTAGTTTCTGATCGTGAAGCATTCGTGTTTGATGCAGATTGAGAGTAATCATTTGAATAGAGCGAGGAGGCCATGACGGTGTGACGCAACTTTTTACCACGAGATCATTCCGAGTCCCTGAGCGTTATGTCAGACTCGTCGTTGATTGGAGAGTATAAGGATTCCATCCAAATGGAGGCCGCGGATGAAGCGGAGAAGCTATTCACCGAGGAAGAACGGAGACCTAGCGCTTGCGACAAACGTTGTCCGAGCGACTATTGTCGAGCGCAGCGTCTAGCTTTGCCTCACTTTCGTTGTTGAGCATCTCCTGCAGTGCCAATCAATTGTACTTAGAGCGAAGAAAGAGAGTGCGGACCGAGTTGAGGCTCCGATTATTGTGGAGAGAAGGCCGCAATTGTGAAGAATACACAAAAGGGGTCGCTCAAATTAACCATACGACTTACCAAATCTGGACATGTAAAGTACAAGGGTGTTCTTGGGCGGTTGGAAGTGCGCACACGCTGTTTCGACGAGGCAGATCTCTCTGGAGGGACTTGGGCAAAATACCGGGTCAAGAAAAGTGGTTTGTAGTTAGGCACAGGATATGTGCACTTGCTTGGGAGACACCAAGGGTAGACATCAATGCCATCGCGAAGGAAACAAAAACCCGGACACGTGGGAACGGAAGCAGACACCGCAATTGTCCTCGATCGCAGCCGTCAGACGGTATCCTTGTACTATCGCGTGGCCGTCCATATAAATGCTCCGTGCTTCTTGTCGGAGAACTGCATTCGCCTTTCCCCCATAATGTCCTCCAGCAGCCACTCTGTATGTAACATGGCTTCTCTATGTGGTCCTTAAACTCATAATTTCCCAGGACGACTCCAGCTCTCATTCTGCTTCTAAGGCTGATCTTCTCGTGCGCTCTTTCGTTTTCCTCCCCCAAATGCTGTATATACTGATATCTTTGTTTTCAGTCTCGAATTCACTCTCCCAGCGGCACTCACCGCGTCCATTATAAACCTAACTCGGATTGGGATTATACCTTGACTGTGTCAGGGCACAACAAGGCCGTCGATGTCGACCTTGTTCTTCCCCATTTCCGTGCCAAGAACCAACCTGCAGACCATCGGCTGAACATCTATTTGGCGAACTACCTCGGCCCCATCAAGGCCAAAATTGTGAGTCTATTCGTTTCTTGCGACCCGCGTCCTGTGCTGATGATGGTTACCCCCAAAAGTGCCGTAGTGTTTCCCGCACCAAGTTTTACTGCGAGATCCGAGGGGGACAATCAGACATTATTGTCTACATTCCCTCCGATTTCAAAGGCCAACTCCGCTACAAGGCTAAGCGGGCGCACTTTAGCCCCATTGTTGCTGAACAAATCCTCCCGCACTGCCGTAGCATCAACAAGGTCCTCCCCGACACTGCCGACGATGACCACATCGTCGTCTCGACCCACGGGAACGTGACCTTCCGGATGTGGGACATCCTCTCGGGTGCTGCTGAACCTACTACACCTGAAGGCTTGAAGAAGCTGTTTGGTTACCCTCGCCGCTCTCCATCTCCTAACTCCGACTCGGAATGGGACTTCCTTCTCGACGGTTAAGCTGCTCATTTATATACCCTCCATTGCCAGCAGAGACTATCGTTTTCATCTCTTGGCATTGCCGTAACGTTTTCGTTTCTCCTCTTTCCATACCATCCCCCCAGTTTTGCTTCTTGCATTCCCCGCTTTCACTATCAACATCCGCATAACATGTCTCCCACTGTATCGTCTAAGACCTCATTTCATCCTCTACTGTGTAGCAATAGCCTCTCTTCATCCTTTATGACAATGCTTATGTAGCGCCATGCCCCCAGCCATCACTGGCTTCATCCACTCCCTTTCTCGTTTTTACATTACTTACCCGCCTATACATACATATGCATAGTATAGAAGCACAGCTTGTTTTTCTCGAGACTCCAAGCGTTGCTCGCAAATGATAAGCTATTCCGTATGCCAACAACATAAAGTCCCTGCGTCCAAATTATACAGTAAGAATCTTACAAATGACCTCAAGCCATCACAAATAGCTATCCACAAACCCACCCCATTTCTCAACGATGGGTCTTACAATGCTCTCCCATTCACGTCCAGCATGATGACCTGCCTGCACCCTCGTAAATTCAAAAATCTCCTTGTGCATCTGACCACCTACAAAAATGAAGCGTTAGGTATATAAATCAATGACCAGAACCCCAAGCTTTTGCAACGTACAGTCAGGGCATTTCTTATCATTCGGATTTGTTGCCTTTTTCGTTGAAGTTCCTCCCGAGCCACCGTCGGGTGTTACGCTGGGCCACTTGGGATCCAAGTAAATCTCGCTGGAAATGAGATCCGCTAGCTCCAAGTGAATGAGTCGTTCAAGGCGATGGCACGCGCCTCCAGGTGGACCAGGATCTACACGACCTTTCATGAGAGAGTCCGGATCTTCTTTACTCGGATACCATCCACGAAGAACTTGCTCCTTGGATTTACATTGCTTGGCCCATTGGTCGATTCGTTTGTTCAAGTTGACAGCACGGCCTACTTTGAGTTTGATAGTTTTGGGAGAATTAGGATCTGTCAAAGACTAGTAAGTGAATGGAAATTGTTATAGAACTAGGTTGAAGTTCACCTCGAATTTCAAAGGTATAGATATAACCTGGTTTCTCCGATAACGACCTGGCTTTTTCCATTTCTACGCGTAGAGCGAGCTGTGTATCAGGTTGAAGATACCCAGGTATCCAATCTACATTGAAGCAAATAGTAAGTCCATTTCCTTTATATATGAATGAGGGAGAATGCCCACCCTCGAACTCGAGCCATTGACCATTCTTCCTGGCGTAAAACCCCGACTGGCCATTGAAAATCTCTTTTGAGTGCTGATGGCAAAACCTTTCAATCTCGCCGGACTCGTCGTCATCGAGCTGGCTCGCAAGTGCAGGTCCGTTTTTGACCGTCCGTGTGCACCGTTCTCCGTCTTTTTTAATCCCAGCGCAGCGATTCTGGTCACCTGTTGTCTTAGATTGAGTGATATCTGAAGAAGCGCGCCTTCGTTTGGGTTTAGTTGGCGTTGGTTTTGAACTAGTTCCAACAGAGGGAGATGGGGTCTTGGCAGGAGTTGAAGGTGTGCTCGCAGCCGAGGGTTTGGGCGGTCGAGAAGGCTTTGCAGGAGAGGGCTGGGGTGAGGCTGCAGGAGAAAATGCAAAACCAGGGGAAGGAAGATCTGAGGTTGACGCGCTAGGTCTATGGTTCCCTCCACCATTATAAGGATTTGCATGCGATCCAGCAAAGTTAGGGTTCAATGCATGCTGCATGGTCAAAGACACTGGGTTATTCGAACCTGATTGGATATTAGTGACAGGTACAGGCATCTGAGGAGGCCGAGGAAGAGGGCCAGGAGATGGATAATTGGTAGCAGGTGCTTGAGGGTGAAAGCCTCCAACAAAGGTGTCGGAATTAGAAGGCTTGGGATTAGTGGCTAGGGTTAATCCATCAAAACTCGAAGCAAGAGCATGGGGATACGTTGGGTCAGAGTAAGTAGGGTGAATAGGTGGACGAGGGTTGGGATCCTGGAAAGCATGTTGGCGTTAGAATAAAAAGAAGTGTGAATTGCTCGAGCGCACCAATGTAACATCAAAGAGTCTGTCAAAGAAATCCTTCGCTTTCCCTTTGACGTTAAGTCCTTTGTCCATTGCGTAGTACGGGGAAGGCGATCAAGTTGAACGATGATGAGCGTGCGGAGGCAAAGCCCGTCAGCTATTTTGGTACACTACCGGCGGCTCTCCTGAGACCACCATCCTACAGTAAGTCCATTTCCACATTCCCTGCATCTTTCTCGTCCAAAGATGAAACGCACTGGGCTCTGAGGGGTTCTTAGATGTCACGCACTACGCTCATACGTGGGTGGCGGCCTAGAAAACCGTTAACTGAAAATTTTCTCCTCTTTTGATTTCTCTCTGTGGTTGCTGCAACTAATATTGTTCATCTTAGATTATTATGTCGTCTGAAGACCCAATTAAAGGAGAACTTTGTATTCTTTTCGACGATATGACACAGGCAATGAGCTCTATTCGTGATACTCTGAAAGCGTTGAGAGAAAAGTCGGTCTCTTCGTTCACCCAGTAAATCCAATAAATCTCAAACAGTTTAGAGCATCTTCAAACACCACAGAGATGAAGGAAGGAATTTCTCTTTTGTCATTGAAACACCAAATATTGCTGTCTTATATCCAATCATTGCTCTTGCTTTCTGCTCGTCGAACGCTTGGTCATACCTTCACCGAACGATCGACACCGTCCGAATCATTTGGTTCATCAGAGCGAACCCCTCGTGGAGATGGCACTGGTGATTTGATCGACTCTATGGTTGAGGGCCGTCTTGTTCTAGAAAAAGTCAAAGTTCTGGAATCTCGAATGAAGTACCAAATCGACAAGCTCGTCAAAGTCGCACAAGAACCTGTCTCAAAATATGTTGACGCTGCAGATGGTAATTCATTTATTGTGTTGTTGTACATGGTGCTCATTGTATAAGCAGATCCTCTGGCATTCAGACCTAATCCTGAAAATTTTGCCGATGCGAGCGAAGAGGGCAGCGATAACGAAGATGCCTCTGATTTACGACATCATGACAAACCTAAAGATGGTATCTATAGGCCACCTCGGCTGGCTCCTGTTCCATACACCATTACCTCAAGCAAATCCAAGAAGGAACGTAACCGTGCTCCGATTCCCTCAGCTCTTTCCTCCCTCCTTGAGTCTGATCCTTCGATGCCTCATGCAGAATCTTCATCAGGCTTGGGTAACACGCCAGCGTTTGCTTCAGGTAGAGCGAGATACCTCGAGCGCCTGAAGGACTACGAAGAATCAAACTTCACGCGTCTTTTCATGAAGAAAAAAGACGCCAAACAACGTCTACGTGACGAAGAAGATCTTGCGTTAGGTGCTACTCTATCGTCTGCTGGTCGAGGAGGCAAGAACCGACGCAAAGGTGGATTTGAGGACGAGTTTGGCGATGTTCTCAAAGCAGCTGAGCGACCTGTTCATAATTCTGGTTTTGGAGATGGCTACGAGGAACTACGACAGCGTGGGAAGAAGAGAAGTGTTCTTGAGCGAAGCAGATCGAGGATAGAAGACGGCGGAATGGCCAATGGTTTTGAAGATGGGTCGTTGGATGGCCAGCGGAGGAAACGAACAAGATTTGAGGAGCAGGCAAAGAAAACAAGGAAAAAACTAGGTCGTTCTCGCCGATAGCTCTCTAATTGTTCCTTTCATTTCACTCCAATAACTTTTGGTTGAATTAGAGGGATAGACCCTTGATGAACCCACATAAGTCCTGCCTGTCTTTCCACCAACAGCCATCTCCCGTGAGTCAAGGTTTTGGCAGGGTGATTCATCCCTGTCAGCATTTTACGCTGGCTGGACTACGAACTCTCCTTGTCTCAAACCGCCACCTCTTCTCCCGTTCTGCGGTCCAATTTTCCCGTACCCTTATTGCAATGCCTAAAGCGCAGAACGCCTCAACGAAGGACGTGACATCCACATCCAAACGGTGCTTCCCAACTCATTTTACTCCATAAAATAGTCTTAAACGTAAACTAGGCCCAAGAAGGCTACAAAAGACGCGTCTGCCGCGCTCCCTGACGATGCAGCTATTGACTTGGCTCTCGCCACTCTCGATACACTGGAGAAGGAGACGATGGATCCTTCTTGGTTTTCGGCGCTGGAAGCTGAATTTACAAAATCGTACTTTGTTAAGGTCTGTCTACTTTTATATAATCTCTTTACCACGGAAGACTGACTTGATAGTAGCTGAAGGAGTTCCTGAGGTCAGAGTACCGAGAAAATGTGATATTTCCGCCAAGTGCTTCATTTCCTCTCCATTTTCTCGGTGTTAAACGTTCTAATTCGTTCTTTTAGTTACAGAGGTATACTCTTGGACGCGTTATACACCATTAGACAAGGTCAAAGTGGTCATTTTAGGCCAGGTATGTCTATAATTCTCGTATTGTCATATTCTGAATCTAATATATGCTATCCATTAGGATCCTTATCACGACGTGGGTCAAGCACATGGTATGCTACCGCTACAATTGCTAGTCATACCTTTCAAAGTTGTATTGACCTAGTTCAAAGGCCTTTCGTTTTCAGTTCTACCTCCAACAAAAGTCCCAGGCTCTCTGAAAAACATCTACAAGCAGCTTGCTGCTGAAGATCCTACATTTGTCGTTCCCAAAGGCGGGTTCGTTGTTTTTTTTTCTTAATTCCTGTAATATCATTGTGTCTAACCTTCTCTTTCAGCGACCTCTCCCCACTTGCGAAAGAAGGCGTTCTCTGGCTGAACACCTGTCTCACCGTCCGTGCCCACCAAGCCAACTCACATTCTAAGAAAGGATGGGAAACACTGACTGCTCAGGCTCTAAAAGCAGTTGTGAATCGATCAGACAGTCAAGGTGTCGTATTCATGCTGTGGGGTTTACCATCTCAGAAAGCCGCTGGAAGCATCGGAATCGACGAAACGAAGCATCTTGTTTTGAAGTACTTTTTCATTTTGAGTGGTCTATATGTGATTTAAAGAGGTTTTTTATCATTTTAGGTCTGCACATCCGTCTCCGCTTTCTGCTCATAAAGGGTTTCTCGGGAACGAGCACTTCAAAAAGGCGAATGTTTGGCTGAAAGAAAAGTATGGGAATGAAGGAATGATCAATTGGAAGGCAGTATGTGAACCTGTACCGACCTGAACCCCACCCAAAGAAAGTCTCAAAGCTAGAAACCTGTCTCTTCTCTAATGTGGACTTGCGCATTATGTCATGCTACACTTTACCATCTATCTCCTACTTGGCTATTTGTAACTCTTAAGGACATGGTGTTCGGATTGTTCAACGAAAAGATCGCATAATCTGATTCTTACCTCTCACGCTCATGACTTCCTTGAACCAATTTCCTCCGAACAATCTTAAGCTGCCAGCGGAGCTCATACATATTGTTGTTGCTCCTTTGCAAGGTGACATGCTTACACTGTTCCGCCTAACTTGGGCTTCCAAAGCCTTGCGGGCCATAGTCCAGCCGATCCTGTTAGAAACATTTTCATCTCTTTACCTCTCTTCTCCTGGTAAATGGTGGCGCAAAGTGGATAAGGAACACTGTCCTGAGGCGCTGCAAAATTTGTTCACCGACATCTGGCCCTCTCATGCTCATGTAGTGGAAGAAGCAATCTTTAGTATTGACGAGTGGTTCGACTTTAATACCACAGCGGAACTTCTAGGGAAAGTCCTCCCCAAGTTACAATGTCTTGACATGCATCATGGCGGTGACGATGGGTGGCGTTATGTCTTCACCGACGAGTTTAGAACAATGGTTTACCCCAAACTCAAGTCTTTAGAGCTGAAGGAGATTTCAGGGCTCCCTCTCACCCTACTATCCGAGCTTCCTTCCTTGAAGCGGTTATTTTTGAATTCGTGCAGTTTTATAGAACCCTATTCTGACGACGAGGACGAGGACGACCAGGGCAATTGCTCATGCCAGAGCGATCCATGCTCGTGTGACAGACCTCCTTTGGCGCCAACAGTTCCCCATCCACTACAAGAACTCGTTATCGAAGATGTCTATGATACGTTTGACATTGACCATCTTTTGTCCTCCGTCCGTTTGCATGGCTGCCAACTCAATTCATTTCGTCTGGGTAACCTATCTCGTCCTGAATTCATGGGGGTAGACCTGGACTACGTTCCCTCCATCATCCCGATGCTTACACCAATTGAGCATACTATTCACACCCTTGATCTCGGACTCACCATCTTCAGATACTCTCGTCAGTGGTCACTTATCATTCCCTGTTGTTGTTTTTTTCCTCATCAAAATATAGTTCACTTCCTAGCCAATGAAACTCCAAACGCCTTCTTTACGAAATTATCCCCTTTTCGTTTGGACAGGTTTACCTCCCTCCAGGTCTTCCGGAACAGCGTTGTTGTCAATGGTCGCATCCCTCATATGAAAACCGCAACCCTCCTCTTCGACTGGCTTGCTATCCAACTCTCTTTACTTCCCAAGAAGCACATCGCCTATTCGGCGTTGCTGGATGTCTTTGAAAAGGATTATTATTATAAGCCTCCACTCTGGGATTGGGACGGACAAAATCCACCTATTTCTACGAATTGGTCGTCTCTCGAGAATGCTGTATTGCGACGAAAGGACGAGAACCTGAGTTTCCAATGGCATGTTCGCATTGGAAAGAAGAAGGAGGTTGTCATGGGTCATGTTGTTCAGTCTATTCGAGAAGGTTTTGGTACTTGCCTGAGCCATGGGCTTATGACCATGCATTTCGGCAAGCCACCTTACGAATAAACTCCAAAGTTTTTTCTCGCAGTAACCTTTTTTTTTCGAAAAGACGAGGGTGTATAAACACCTCTAAGATTGTGGAGATTCCCTTGGAATGACGATATAATCGGATCAATAGCCTGAGGGACCAGACATGTCCCAGACTCAAAAACCTTTCAAAATATTTTAAAGGATCAGGGAAGCTTGAGGGACTCCGTGGACAGGCAACGGAAAGAGAAATATTATGCTATGGCCGGCGAAAATTATAGAATGTGAAACAACCACCACCAGAAACTGAGAACGGACCCTAAAACTCGACTTCCACCGGCTTCATCCCGTGCATTCTTTCCATCACCTCCCTTAGCTCCATCTCCGCAACAGCAGTAGCATCCTTCGCCATCTTAAGCCTCTTTTCCAATTCATTGCTCCCAAGTGCGACACCACCTTTGCCAAACGGAATATCATCGAACCTCTTCAAAGCGTCTCTCCCATGTGGCAAGAATCCGCGTCGATCCCATCCGTGGTCGTTGAAAGAGAGTACAGCACGAACAGCAGCGGTGTTAATATCACGATGCAATTCCTCCAATTTCGACAGCTGAACCTCCATCCATCTGGCACGGCGTTCAAGAGCAAGTGTCAATGCAGCAACATCGTCTTCGCGATTGACGGCGGCATGGACATCGAAATCGTCATCGTCATCTGCGGTCCCAGTAGTGCTTGCAGCGGCTCCATTGGCACCGGCATCCAAACTCTCTTCACCCCTCATCATATCCTGCAAACTCCCATTAAACGACGAATTATCATCCCACGTCGTTCTTGGAAGCAAATGCAAAAGGTCCGAGATTGTATTCGTCAACGTCTCCAGCAACTGTTGGAAGTTAGTGACGGCGCTGTCCATCGAGCCGGTTGGAATCGTGGTCGTTCCAGTGCTCCCGTTGGAACCTCCGACAGAGAGCGCAGACAAGGCGTGGACGAGCGGAGCGTATTCAACAGGCATGTCAGCCTCAGGGTTGATTTTCGTGAGATCAAAGAAGGGATGGCTTGAGAGGTCCATATATGGGTTCAAGGCACTAATCTCCTCAAAAAGATCATGCAAAGAAACAGGGCCGTCGCGTTCCAAGGATTGAGCGCGTGAGTTGTTAGAGCTCGACTGGTTGGTTTCCGGTAGGGTGGGCGGGTCAGAAGTCGTCGCTGAGGCAATAGCAAAGGATTCGTCAGGTTGACTGCCTCCGCCACTGGCAGGAGCAGTTGAGTCCTCTCTATGAACCTTGATGGGTTTTGTCACTGGTCTTTTCTTCTTGGACTGCCTCGATAAAATAGGAGCAGATTGAGCCTCAGGTGGGTTATGAGTAGGGTCAGCAGCTGCTTTGGCTTCAGCGACAGCATTTTGTCTCGCCTTCTTGATGGCAGCTTGCCTCTCCCTCTCCTTAGCCTTTTCCGCCTCTTTTGCCTCCTTCTCCTCTTGAAGCTGCTTATCTTTAGCAATCTTCGCAAGCCTCTCCTTCTCAATACGCTCCTTTTCGATGCGGTCTTTCTGTGCTTTCTCCTTTGCCGCTTGTTCTTTGGCTAATTTTACAGCCTTCTCGTGCTCCTTAGCCGCTTCTTTTTCAGCAGCGATTCGAGCTTTCTCAGCGGCACGTACAGCAGCCTTTTCCTCAGCGATGCGGGCTCGTTCAGCAGCCTTTTCGGCTGCAGCAGCTTTACGAGCCGCCTTACGCTCCGCTTTTGCACTTGCTGCACTCGAAAGAGGGGCAGTCGCAGTCTCACCGACCGCTGGAGACGCAGACGCAAGACTCGGAGAACCGATCTCAGAAATTGACCCAGACGGAAGAGGGGGAGATGGCTCAGTGGTACTAGAAAGCGCGGGAAAATCGGACGCGGAAAGTGCAAGGCGATCGGGTTCTTCAGGAATCGAATTTGAGATGTTAGATGTAAGAGGATTTGCTTGAATGTCCATGAAACTTGAGGTGATGGTGTTCGCGTAGTGAAAAGAAAATGACGAAGATTCATGTATGCGGCCTAAGCGATGCCAAAAGCAAAGGGAAAGAAAACAAAGAAAAAAAAGAGGGTCAGCGGCGAGCTAGGAGCAACCAACCAAGAAGGGTAGGGAAGTGGGAGGGAGCTCCTTCGCCAGCCGCGACAAACACACAAAATTTTGGATGAACAAAAACAGGTGTTTCTTTGTTTGTTTGGGAATGAAAGCTATCTCATCCCAGGGCAGGCAGATGGACGAGAAGAAAAAAAAAGAGCACAGGGGCAAAAGCACGGTGTCGTCGGGCGCGGAAAGGGTTTAACGGTTCTTCAAGGCCGATGATACATTTTCCGCACTGAGAAGGCACGGTACTCGGTACTCCCTCCCTCCCTAGTACGAAACTTGTACTCACCATTATTAGATTCCATTCCAGTTAGGCCAGGCGGGTAAGCCGCTGATCCAGGTAGCCCAGGTGGGGGTCCGTATGAAAGCTGAGGATCCACAGGGTGATGGTAGTTTGCCATGTGTGATGGTGGCGACTGGGTATAACTGGCTGTCATAATAGCAGGGTCGTTGAACGGATATCCAGCCGTAGGCGCTTGGTGTTGTTGGAGTTGCTGAAGCTGCTGGAGCTGCTTATACGCACTATGCTGCAGGTGTTGTGGATCTTGGGGACCTGTGTTAGTAACCCCAAAAACGATGGAAATGAAATGAAATATACCTGCCGGTAGCCGATTCATACCAGGAGCTTGACCTGAGTGAAGTAGTTCTCGTAGCTGAGCTTCTGAGAATTGCGTATGACTGGGGTTATCGAACGGCTGAAATCTGCTCGGCTGAGCAGAAGGATGTGTAGACGCGAGTGAGTGTGGCACATGAGGGGAAGATACGTTAGAAGGAATAGAGGTAGACCCAGTGCCTGCATAACCAAGGTACTCGGGTCGTACTGATTGCTGCTGCCGCCAATGATTGGGAGCACCACCAGCACTGCTTCCAGTCAATTGGCTGGAGACCGAAGCTGTGGTGGCCTGTTCGCTACTGGCGTGTCCAAGCGGTGAAGGCGTATGATTGGGTGAATTCATGTTCGAACCACGACGGCCTCTCGCAAACCCGAAACGCGAGACCTTTCTATCATCTTCTACCTGACCAGATGAAGACGACGAATGTGATGGTTCGCTGGGGTCCCCGAAGGGATTGAAGGCGCCTGCATAGTTTGATCCTCCGGTAGATTGTCTCTCCAAAGACCTTGAAGGTGATGCACGAATGGCAGTTGGATCATATATTGAGCGTGAAGGAGAGTGAGTATATGGAACGCCAGGTGACGACGTAAAGGGAGACGAATTGGAACTCTTGAGAGCAGGAAATGCATCAAAGAAGGTACCGTTGAATGGCATGTCCCCTTCTCCTAGGGTTTGTGGATCCACATTAGGCAATGGCGGTAAATCGTCTTCTGAGACAGCAAGGTTAGGGTCAAGGCTAAATCCAAAACCACCTGCACTGTCGCCACTAAGGACATCGAGCGTATGATCCAGATCTGGAAACGGACTGGCCGGGAGTTGAAATGGAGTTTCAGTATTTTGTCGACGCGATGTGAGATCATCCAGGAGCCCACGTGCCGCGTTGGACATCTGATAATTAGGTTGAAAGAGTGGGGTCTGCGGGGAAGCACTGTCAACACGGGGCGGCATCGCAAGCCCAGGAGGTGGTGTGAGACCTGGAGGAGGTGATAGACCAGGCGGCACTGGTGGTAAACCTGGTGGCGGCCCATCGACTGACGGCCCTGTATGCTCTGGGCCAACGGAAGCAGGTTCTGAATCTGCCACCGAAGGCGCAGGCGACTGAGGTGGGGGGATTGCGCTTTTGGCCACAGAGGATGCAGCCTTCTTGTGTTTGGACTTTGTCGGCGTTTCAGCCGGTGTAGGAGGTCGCGCTGATTGCAAGGAAGGAGTGGGGGATCGCGACGTGGGTGCAGGCTTCGTTGTTGTCCTGGTTTTGGAAGGTCGTTCTGGGGTTTGGGATGACACTGTCCGACCGGTCTGTGTTCGACCATTTCGACGATTATTTACCCGAGATGATGAAGCCACTGCTGAGGATATTGGAGGGAAATTGGCGTTCTTGCTTGCCCATGCTGCTGAACGCGGCAGACCTGAAGGGAGATGATCAGTTGCAGGAAAGAAAGGTCTTGTGACACTGGAACATACCGTCGTTGTCATGATTCGAACGATTGAGCCTGCCTTCGTTCGCTTTCAGGGTGTGTTTGCTGCAGGCGCAAACAGTCAGATAGGAACATGACAGTGAGAGAACGCCCAACGCACATAGTGGTCAGATCCTCCTTAGTGAAGCAATCTTTTTCATCTCCCCATTCATGAAGATTCATGCAATTATGATCCGTGCACGTCTGGCCACGCAAGAAGGTCATGCAGTACTTGGTGGTACCATAACTAGCGCTCATGAGATCCTTGCCGCCACCTGGGGACGGAGCGTTGTCCACGGCTTGAATGGCACGAGCTGCATCCTCTCGTCGTGAATAAGTGATGTAAAGACCGACAATTGGCGATCCGCCATCTTGTGACTTCCGCTTTGTCAGGAGGATCTTTGAGATTTTGCCGTACTTGCCAAAGTACTCTTGCGAGCGCAGTGTAGGGATGAGCTACAGAGAAGTCAATCGAAAAGGATATAAATCTAAGGAGTTTTCGAATACCTCTTCTTTCGCAAATCGAGGACCTATGCCCACAACATAGACAACGTTGCGTTGCACCACCCTGACGTTTGCCAGTTGGCGACGCCCCAGCGTTTCGAGCTCCTTTCGTTCTCGTTCCCGCTGCTTCTTTTGCTGTGTTAGCTTCTTGTGACTAACGGCAGTGAGTGAGCCTAGAGTGAAGAGAACGGGACAAAGGGAGTGCTTACTCTTCAGGCTTGACGGCCGTGAACTCGACCTCGTCAGTGTATTTGCGCCGACACGCTGGACAGAGGCCATTGAGATTCTCTTTGATGTGGTGCCAGCAGAAACGACAGATCTATGAGGAATAAGTAAGCAGATGAGCTCAGCGAACAGTTTTCAGGGCGGAATAGACCTGGTAGCCGCAAATGCAGGGCTTGAAATTCAGATCGGAAACATCCATTTCTTCGAGACAGAGCGGACATTCAGCCTCATCCTAAAGAAAATGAGTTCTATGATGGGAGTATTGGGCACAAAGAGTCGCACAGCTTCATCGTCACTCCAGTACGCGTCCTGAACGCCTGCCAGTACATGCGACTTGGACTGAGGCACCGTAAAGCCAATATGCACAACTGGCGCAGGAAGAGAAGGGTGACCCGTGAGTTTACTCGACGACATTCGAAATTGGTAGTGGAAGTTGGGAACAAGAGCAATGAACGCGCGAAGCAACGAGGCGCCTTTGTTCAAGCAAAGCTCTCACTAGCAAAAAAAGACTATGCCATAAAATATTCACAGAGTATGCCAAATACTGTATTTTGTAGGGTAAAGGCGGATAAAAGAACTCTTAAAGCTCATCCTTCTTTGCCTTCGAATCCAGCCCAACCAGCTCAACATCAAATACCAACGCCGAGTTTGGAGGGATTACTTGGCCAAAGCCACGAGAACCATATGCCTTGGCTGAACTGGGAGAAAAGAGTTAGAACAGAAAGAGCCCAATTTGAGAGACTTACGGGATCGTGAGAGTCCGCTTCTCGTTGAGGCACATTCCAAGGAGGCCTTCCTCCCATCCAGAAATGACCATACCAGCTCCCACTGGTAATTGTTCAAATAAAAAATTACTACTTAAAGGGAGGCAGAATGAACGACATACGTGTCAAGGGCAAAGGTTGACCACGGTCCAAGCTGGGACACAGTGAGTTAGCCACATGACACACCTCAACGAACAGTCTAATTGCTCACCTCGAGTCGAACTTGTTTCCGTTAGAGTACAGCTTACCGGTCTAATACAATATGAGTTTATATCCTATCCTGGCTAGGAAGAACGAGGCTGCAACGTACATAGTGAACCTGGAGTTTATCACCATTGGCAGACTTGACGGTGCAATCGGCAGGAGTGTAGGTAGTATCAATGAGAAGGTCGGTGACTGCACTGTTGTCACGGTCTGCATAGACAAAAGCAGCAGACAGGAGGCTGGTGGCCAGAGCAACAAACTGGAAGCGCATGGTGGAAGACAAAGGCAAGTGATTTCCTCAACGCGACGTGGCTTGTCCTTTGACTTCCATGACCATTTCGACTTTGGTTGTGTTTCAGGCACAAACGACCGTTCTTTTTCCTTGATATCCATTTTATTCCAATTCTTGCGAAACGTTTCTTCAATATCCTTCCTATGAAACTTGTTAAACCTCTCGAAAAGTGCCTCGCCTTTCTCATCATCCACTGCTGCGACATACCACTTGTTAAACGATACATCTGCCCTGAGTCAAAGCTGTCTCGACAAAATATTCCGAAATGATCACGGATGATTCGCTCCAACACAGGTAACATCCCCCGACGTATCAGCTCAAGAGATATTTTTCTCCAAAATGAAAACAGAACAAAGCTTCGGCTCGATGCTACGCAGGTCACGAGTAACCTCCCCTCGCGGTGATTTGAGCTCTCTCTCCCAAACTCTTCTTGAAGGCGGCCCGACTTCGGACTTGCGCTATAAGAAGGGCTTGTCCGTAACCTCGCCCAGCAGCCATGTTGCTCCCCATCTCCTTCCTCCTAGCGTCATTCACGTTCCTCGCTCTTGCAGATGCAAGCTTTCAGCAGAAAAAAGTCAAACATCTCGTATTCTTAGGAGATTCCTTCACCGACCAGTCTCGATCTCATAGTATTTCAAATGGGACTTGGCCGGGGAAAAATTACCAAGAAATATATCCACCGGTAAGCATCCATCCACGTCTTTTTGGAGACTCAGCTACAAATATTTCCACAGGTGGATACCGCACCCGATGGAGGAGTCCAATGGCCTTGGTATCTTGGCCTCTACGCGAACGCAACTATTCATAACTACGCAGTGGGTGGGGCGGTTTGTAACAACAGCAAGTACATTATATTGATTTTTATTCCTTTATATCCTTTCGAATGTAACCCGCGCTCCCAGCTCTGCTCTCTTCGATATCCCCGACGTAGTTCACGGCCAAGAAGATTGGTTCGTCGAAGACCATATTACTGGCAATGGTACAGCTCACCAAGTTCTCCACCTTGACCCATCTGAATTTGTCGTCATTCTTTGGATTGGAACGAACGACCTCGGAATCAATAACTTCGCCACAGATGATCAACGAGATGGAGTCAGCCTCGCAGACGTCGCCAACTGCCAGATTGAATCTATTCGCCGAATGTATAGCTTTGGTGCGAGGAGGTTCATTGTCAACTCTCTCATCCCGTTAGAATTAGCACCACTGTACAATGGTTCCAGCGCCCCTGTCATTTACTGGCCTTACGAACACGATGGAGAAGCGTGGCACAAGAGGATGCAGAATTTTGTGGCCACCGTGAATACCCTCGTTAAATTGGGTGTGAAGGATTTGAAGGAGGAGTGGAAAGGACAGGCAAGTGTGGAGTGGTTTGATACATATTCTCTCTTCAAGGAGATGTATGATCATCCAGAAAATTATTTCAATGGAACGCTTCCACCAACATCCCATAATTGGTGTCATAGGTGCGATGTTCCTACGGACTGGCATTATTGTGGAATGTATGTTTTTCAGTTTCTTTGTTCTTTTTATCTGTTTTCTCCTGAGGCGCTAATTGGATTATTCTTATAGCGGAGACTGTGTGGGAGATGAGCGAGACTCTTTCATGTGGTGGGACGAACTTCATCCCGTCAGTTTTTCCTTTCTTTCACAAATGTTGTGAAACAGTACACTTACCCCTCGCATGTAGAGTGAACAAGCAGGGAGAGTCCTGGCAGATGAAATCTGGAAGAAAATCAACGGAAAGAGCCATTACTAAACCATTGTCAAAACCTGCAATGCATTCCATTGCCATTCTAAAGATGATTTACAATTCATTCGTTTTATTGCAACTGGCAACCCTCCTGGAGGACAAAAGAGGTGGTATGCCTTGGCCAACTCCTCACCAGCACCTCAAATTCTCCGCAGTAATATCCTGAGGAATGCACTAGCGAAGTCAAAACCAACTCAAATTTTAGCCTCCCTCTGTGAATTCCCGCCGTCAAAGTGAGTCCACGTTGCTAGATTCAAGAATAGTCACTATGAAGAAAAAGGTCTGCGTTTGTGGCTAATCCCTGGTCTGGAGCCATGCGTCCGAGAATCCACAGAAAAGGGGGGTCATTTTGCAATTCTCTTCGGGTTTGTGATCGACTGTGAGGGACCCCTGGGATGGTCTCATATATAATCCCACATGCAACAGTCTTCTCATTTCGCTTCAATGTCTCTCAACGTCCTGTCTTCGATCGCTAGTCCCTCTGTCACTGGCCTTCCCCCCAACGATGCGCTTCCGAGTCGAGTTTCGTATCACTCCCAGCTGGCCATCCCTCTTAGCAATCAAATTGACTTCAGTATCAATGATTTTGAATCCTACCTTACCCAGAATTCTTTGTTCGTTGACACCACTCACACTTTGATGGAACTCATAACGGGCTCGTTCTGTCATATTGCACTCTTCAGACCAAAGGGGTTTGGTAAAACCACTACCCTTGCCATGTTTAAGTATGCCCCTTTTGATACTCTTGGATATGCGGCTGATGATGTTTCCTCCGTAGGTGGTTCTACGAAAGCCTTCCAGAGGCTCGCCACAAGCTTCGAATAAAAATGATTACGGAACGAGCCCTCGCAGTTTCACGTCACCACGCCTGGCAAAATGCATGTGGGATGTTCCACGTTATTAAACTGGATTTTAGTGTGAGCTCTATGCTATTCCTTTCGATCTCGCTCTCCCACCCCGTCTCTAACATTCAGGTAATAGACAATGACGATCTCGAAAGGTTTAACTCAATTCCGCAAGGACCTAGCCTTTCAAATCAGGAGTGCTTTCGATGATCATTCATCGCTATTTGGCACTTCGAACCTCGATACATTCGACGCGGCATACGTCGATCATTATCGTGGCCCAGGCCCACTCAGCGACACATATATTATAAATTCTTTAGAAATCCTTGCGCAACTCCTTTACCGGTACGGAGGGGAAAAGAAGGTGTGCTCCATAGCAACATTCTTGCTTCAAGACTTATTGTTTGGTCTTTCAGTGTCTTGTGCTGATTGACGATATCGATGCCCCCTTTATTAAGGCTCTTGAAACCCCCGAAATCGTGCAAGAGCTGAAAGATGTTCGTTGTTTGGCCCCGTGTCGTTCTATTGCCAGCTTACATTTCTGTTCGCAGGCGCAAGCTCTCGTGGAGATGTTTCTCACGGCTTCAGTTAAAGTACTACTAACCTAGCTAGATTCCCTGATCAAACTGATGTGATATTTTTTCTTATCAGAGGAACACGAAGGTTGAATGCGCTATCATAGCCGGGGTCTTTCCTATTTCATTCATGGACATTAGAGGCGGAGCGAACAGTTTTGTGGTACTTTATCCTATACATCTTCATGCCACATTTTCATCATCTTTTCAGTGTCAATTTCTCTATTCCGAGCAATCGCAATGGGCGACTGTCTGTGGTTTAACTCACAGCGATGTCACTAATCTAGTTAACAACCGTCCATCATATGCTGAGACATCCTGCCCAGTGAGTGCTGTCCTTGCCACAGTACGGTTTCTTTTCTTTCTCACTTGTATTGAAGGTCATTGTCGAAGACCTTGAGTATTGGTATAAGGGATATACCGTGTCTCCAGCGGAGCTCAGTGGCACAAATTGTCCCATCTACAATCCATCTGCTGTGTTGAGAGCCCTCAGTGGATCTGGTCCTTGTGGAAATCATTTGACAGGCACAGGTATGTCTTTGTAATGGTTCAGTTTAACTTGACTTATGTTGTATTCCCAGGTGGTACCAGACTTATTACTTTGCTATTGGCGGCACTGGATACCGACAGCCTCGACAAGTTTCTTGAACAGGTTTGGATTCTTCTTGGGAATAACGAAATAACTATCGTACAAGCCGAGGAGTGTCTCAATATCGAGAAGTAAGCGCAATCATAATCGGTCATTTCTAAGCTTATATTTTCTGAGTGTGTGTTTGGCCCAGAAGGATACATTGCTCGAGTACATCTGGCAGCTCCTTCTACAGGCAGGATATTTAACCGCTGCAGTACGTTTCTATTTTGGTGTGAACCCTCAACTCAAATTTTCCAGGTGCCGGGTTTAGGTGGGAGCACGACAAGACGTGTTAGAATTCCAAACTACGAGATTCGCCTAATCTGGGAAACTATACTGAAGGACACCATTCAGTGCGACATCATCGGTCAAATTGAAAGTATCGGGAGCCAATTTGCCCCCAGGATCGTCAATGCTATGCGGACTGGATCCTCGTCCGATCTCAAGAGTTTCTTGGATATTGCTCTCTCAAAGAATTCCTACCTCAGTCTCCCACAGACTCGGCGAACTGAAGCGATACATGGCGCATACCTCCACGCGCTGTTATACTGGGGTTATGATTACCTTCGCGGTCATGACAATTCCGACGAACACCACTGGAAGTGGAGTATTGAAGTCTCTGCTAGTAATGGTCGCGCAGACCTTATCGGTTCCAACGTAATAACTCGAGAAGGCATTATCGTTGTGCTCAATTTTGGAGGGAAGGCCCCCGAAGCGACAGTGCAAATTCTAAACCGAGACTACCTTGCCTACTTCAATCCTAGGACTTACGCCAAGATTCACTTATGGGGCATTTCATTCGAGGAGCAACAAGCCATCGTCCATTACGGACATTATGCCTTACCCCAGGATGATTGGAGTTTTTGTGTTCCCGCCGATTTCCTTGGCTTAGCATCGTCGTTTACGTCCCCTATCGATAGCCATTAATAACCAGCCCTCCCATCGCCTTCGCTGTCCTTTTCTAGATGTCAACAACTGAGATTTCCTCGTGTTTGTCGGACAAGGATCATAGCATGGAGGAAATTGCTGCAACTATTGGTTCTCTTCCATTTGAAGCTGAAGCCGTTTTTGCAAGACAATCTCGTTCACGACATCTGCTCTCACTCCTAATATTTCAAAGTTGACCTTGCTGTACCATTCTTAAGATGTGGACTCAGTCACCGCTACTTCTGTCTTACAAGATCCTCCCATTTATGATAGAACCAACCCTACGCCAAGGGACAAGAGGACGGTTGCAAAGGTCGATTTGATTGACTTAGCTTCCATTAAGACTCCTGTGACATCTCGTACGACTTGAATGCGTGTGAATACTGCCCGACTTGCAGCCCACAATGAGGACATCGCAGCAAAACACAACGCCACCTTCACTGCTTTGAATCCTACCGAACCATCTATACTCATAAACCACGACAGATGTTACCTTTAGTTTATCTTATTGTGCGCTTTGCATCCTACTTTTTTTTGATCATGAGAGCCCCCTCCTGGAGTCGTGGCGAGTTGTGCAGCCATGGAAAAAACAGGCGCCTTCCCCTCGTTCGTGGGTGTACAAATGTACTCGGAGTGGTCTGAGTGATTCTCAACACCGATCGGTCCCAATAATTTTGATGCTGCAGCCAATGCATTTAACGAATTCCACTTTTACGATCGGCGCCAGAGCCTTTAGAATGAGGAATTCCGTACATTGGCTTACATAACAAGCATGTTTCCGGCTGTCATATAAATGAGTTAAGCGTTTTGTTAATACCGTAAAAGATGAATAAAGCGTACAAGAATACCGACCCTTGAGATCAACCAATGATTCCGGACATGCTTATTGCTGAATAATAACCTCCCAATTTGTTTGGAAGCACTAAAGTGAAAACTAGCGCCAATGCTGCAGCCAATTCTCAACAATCGTGCTCGGTGGAGTTGGGCACTTCATCCATCATCTAACTACCTGAATATTTTCTTCTATTCTCGACCCAATACTTTTGACTCGCCCCAGTCACTGTCCGACGGGCTCGTCAACCATCAGGTCATCTCAAACTCGGACTTCATCCCCTTCGCGCACGCGAATCTGGTTCATCATCAACGCATATGCTCTCATTGCTATTTGGAGTTAGGTAGATAGCGCGACTTTTGTCAGTATCAATTGAGAAGCATACAAGCTGTCCGTAAGCGAGGCATTGGGGGGGGGGGTCAAGTTCCCATTTTGGATTGGTAAAGAATCTGTCCATCTTCAAAGTTGGCGGAAATCATCTCATGCTCTGTCCCAACGCCATCATCTTCCACTCCATTACCATTCTCCGGCCCTCATCCAAAGGATTCTCAGCTAATATCGACATTCACGACTGAACATGAATGAGTAGCTCTCAACGCGGTTCCAATTACATCTCCCGGGATACCGAACCAACAGTTTCCAAATGGCAGTTTATCTGGTATCATTACATCGGTCCCCCCTGTTACATTTGAAAGCATCAAGCTCTCGGACCCGCCCACTTATAGAAGAACGCTGCTTGGCGTTCCATCCAACGTTTCTTCCCTCTCTTTCCGCTCACCATGGCTTCCACGGTATGTTCCCTCAATCCCATCTATTGAAGCGCATAGAATGACGTCCCTCTGTTTAGGAAACTCCCACCAAACCTCTGCATATTGTAATCGTTGGAGCAGGGATGGCTGGTCTGAGTGCAGCCTACACTCTGGGACACGCTGGCCACAAGATCACAGTTCTTGAGGCCGCCCAGCAACTCACAGAAATAGGTGCTGGGATTCAACTTATTCCCAGCGTTGTGAAACTTCTCTCGAGATGGGGATTGGATGACCAACTTGCCAAACTTGCCATAAGCTCGAAGAGTATTACTCATCGAAGATGTAAGTCTGTATATCTCATTCACGAAGAAGACAGAGCTCAAATCTCTTTAGACAAGGATGGAAAACGGTTAGGATGGGTAGGACTCGCCAAGTTCAAACAAGATTATGGTCATCCTTTCATTCAGGTTCATGTACGTCTCTTCATGTTAACTTGATTCCTGCTCCTCTCCTTACGTCATATTTTTTTAGAGAACTGATCTACAAAATATGTTACTTGAAATCGCTACACCCTACATGGATTTACGACTAGGAGCTCGAGTTGTTACAATTGACCCCGAAGCACCTTCCGTCACGCTCGAGAGCGGAGAAGTTGTCACTGGAGATATGATTTTGGGAGCAGATGGAATTGTACGATATTCCTCTGTTCATTGTAATCTTTTAATACTTACTTTTTGCTTTATAGAAAAGCATAATTCGAGAAGTTGTTGTAGGGAAGGTGGATAAACCTATTTCCACTGGAGATGCTGCGTTCCGCGCCATAATCGAAACCTCCAAAATGATGGACGATCCAGAATTAAAACAGCTTGTAGATGATGCAGATGTGAACGTTTGGATGGGGCCTGGCGGGTTAGCCTTTCCATTTCACAGTCTGGCTCGCTGACATTAACATTCCAAATCAAGTCACATTGTGGCCTACTGTCTTCGTGGGAAAGAGCTGTACAACCTCGTGTTACTACACGTCGCTACCTACGACGGGCTTGAAGAGTCCTATGACACTGAGGGTTCCGTGAAAAAAATGAAGGAATTCTATGGTGGATGGGAACCAAGGTTCGCTGTTCTTCGATCTTGGACACAATATTTCTCACCTTTTCCCTGCTTTCACGTAGAGTCCAAAAGCTCACAAACTTGGTCGACAAAACACTCATCTGGCCGCTCAAGGATCGAGACCCACTCGCCCAATGGGTTCACCCATCCGGCAAAGTTACTCTCATCGGCGATGCCGTTCACCCAATGTTACCGTATAGAGGTTCTGGTGCAGGTATGGCCATCGAAGATGCAGCAGTTCTAGGCCGTCTTTTCACACACGTCCATCACCCATCCCAAATCCCTTCCACACTTCTTGGCTACCAACATTTACGCCACCCTCGCACAGCGGATGTTCAGCTCGCATCTCGCGCTCTACGTGAGTTTAACCATTACCCTGACGGCCCCGAACAAGAAGCACGGGACGCGAAAATGGTGGAAGCGATGGAAGCTGCACTTGCTGAGGAGAGGGGTGAGGTGAACACATGGGCTGGAAATGATAAAAATTTGTGGGCAAATAGAAAGAAGAATGATGAGCAGTATGGGTATGATTCTGAAGCGGTGGCTGACGCTTGGTGGGCGGAACATGGGCTACAGACTTAGGGTACAATTTGCTTTATTGGAGCAGAGAAACTCTTTCCTTTGTCACAAGTCGGTAATACGTGCAACCAATATTTAAAAGTATTGGTATGGCTGAGATCAGTTCTTATCCAATCGAGATGTTATCAGATGGCGAATAACTGTGGCAGGAAACAAGTATGCAACGACACCAAGAATTACAGACATCAGGTCCAATTGTCAAAGCACAATAACATTACTATAGAGAAACTAGACAAAGGGAAAGAGAGAGAGAGCAATACAACAAAACGGTCATAGAGTTCCTTCGGGTTTACTCACCACGAAGGGATATTACTTTTTTCTAAACCATTCCTTCACTCTTGATCAGACTTTCTCTTGCATTATCAGAAAAAGAAGTCCATGGATTTATTGAGCAGCCTTGGCCTTGGCAGCCATCTGGACAAGCCATATCAATAAACTGGGATCAAGATGCCCAAAAAAAATGACTAACCAGATTCAGAGCAGATCCTGCTTTGAACCACTCAATCTGCCCTTCGTTGAAACTATGCGCAAGTTCGACCTCCTCCTTGCTTCCATCAGCATGCTTCAATGAAAGCGTCAAGTTCTTGCCCGGGGCAAAGCTCTCAAGTCCCAAAATGTCCACTTTGTCGTCAGGCTTGACTTTGTTGTAATCCGCAGGATCGACAAAGGTGAGAGCAAGCATACCCTGCTTCTTCAAGTTGGTTTCGTGAATACGAGCAAAGGAACGGACGATGATCGCTAGACCACCAAGGTAGCGAGGCTCAAGGGCAGCGTGTTCGCGAGAAGAACCTTCACCGTAGTTAGAGTCGCCAATGACAACCCACTTAATGCCCTTGTCACGGTAGGCAGCAGCAACTTGGGGAACACCATCGTACTCGCCAGTGAATTGGTTCTTGACCTTGTTGGTTTCGCCATTCTCAGCGTTGACAGCGCCAATGAGGCAGTTCTGGGAGATGTTCTGGAGATGGCCACGATATTTCAGCCAGGGCCCACCAGCGGAGATGTGGTCAGTTGCTAGCATTATTCATTAATATTATGAAATTGTGTCAAGGATGAGCAACTCACTGCACTTGCCGTCGACCTTGATTAGAATGGGAAGGTCGGTAGGAGTCTTGCCATCCCATGGCTTGAAAGGCTGAAGAAGCTGAAGACGATCACTCTTGGGATCTACTGCAACTTGAACAGCAGCGCGGTCAGCGGGAGGAGCTTGGAAAGTATCCTCGCCTGGGTCATAACCCTTGGGAGGAAGTTCATTGCCATTGGGTTCGGTAAACTTGAACGGTTTCCCGTCGGAGCCGGTAAGAGAATCGGTCATTGGGTTGAATGTGAGCTTGCCAGCGAAGACCATAGCCGTGACAATATCAGGGGAGGCGACGAACGCGTGGGTGGCAGGATTGGCGTCGTTACGGCCAGTGAAGTTACGGTTGTAGGAGGTGATGACTGGAAAGTAGTGAGCGAACAAAGCGTTTTCTGAGCCTACCGATATACTCACTGGAATTCTTCTCGCCCTTCTTTACGTCCTGACGATCCCATTGGCCAATGCAAGGACCGCAAGCGTTGGCAAGAACAATGCCACCAATGTCTTCGAAAGCAGCGATCTGACCATCGCGAGCGATAGTGGCACGAACCTGTTCAGAACCGGGGGTGACAGTGAACTTGCTAACAGCAGTAATACCATGAGCAACGGCCTCCTTAGCAATGCTTGCGGAGCGAGACATGTCTTCGTAGGACGAGTTAGTGCAAGAGCCGATAAGACCGACTTTGAGTTCCTCGGGCCAGTTGTTCTTCTTTACCTCTTCGGCGAACTTGGAGAGAGGAGTAGCAAGATCGGGAGTGAAGGGGCCGTTGATGTGAGGTTCGAGTTCAGACAGGTCCTAGGCGAACAATCGGGTTAGAATCTTACAGTTGGGTACAAGGAATAGGGACTTGCAATTTCAATATTCTGGTCGTATTCAGCACCTTGGTCGGCCTTTAAGTTGTGGGAGAATGATTGAGCGTATTCGGCAATATCGGCACGCTTAGTAGCCTTAAGGTAGTCTGTCATACGATGGTTGAAGGGGAACAGGGAGGTAGTAGCGCCAATTTCAGCACCCATGTTGCAAATAGTAGCCATGCCAGTGCATGAGAGGGACTCGACACCTGGGCCACGGTATTCGACGATAGCACCGGTTCCACCCTTGACAGTCAAAATGCCAGCAACTTTGAGGATAACATCTAATCGAAAAAAAAGGGTCAGCACAAGGAAATTCCAAGCAAAAAAGCAATTTTCTCACCTTTAGGAGTTGTCCAACCGCCAATCTTGCCAGTAAGGTTGACTCCGATGACCTTGGGGCACTTGAGTTCCCAAGGAATGTCAGCCATGACGTCAACGGCATCGGCACCACCAACACCACAAGCAATCATACCAAGACCGCCTGCGTTGGGAGTGTGTGAATCGGTACCAATCATCAAACCACCAGGGAAGGCATAATTCTCGAGGATAATCTGGTGGATAATACCAGAACCAGGTTTCCAGAATCCAAGACCGTACTAAAAACGGTATTTAGACTAAAATGGTGGCAGTGGGAATTAATTCAAAAAAAATTGTACCTTCGCAGTAGCGGTAGCCAAAAAGTCATAAACCTCCTTGTTGATGTCAATAGCACGGGCCAAATCCTTGACACCACCAACTTGTGCCTCGATAAGATGGTCACAGTGGACAGTGGTTGGAACAGCAGCGGTAGGCATGTTAGCGGACATGAACTGCAGCAAAGCCATCTAAAAAGAATTATTAGATCGTGACGTAGCGGGTTGACCGCGACTTTACTTGAGCAGTAGCATCCTGGCAAGCGACGCGCTGGCAACGAAACCGATTAGAAAAGGTAAGAAAAGTGGCACAAAGATTACATACATCCGGTCGGAGCTTGAGATAGGAGACGCCGCGAGTAATATCCTGACCTTCCGGATCGTCCAAGTGACCGTAGAGAATCTTCTCGGAAAGTGTCAAAGGTCGGTTCAACCTGAAGACAAATGTAAACCGGAGGCGGATAAACAAGAGGAGAAAAAAGTGACCGTGAACGAACGACCTGGAGGTTGTCTTCGATGCGCTGATAGTTGATAAAGGCACCCTGCTCGAGGCGGGACATTGGGACTTTGGTGTCACCAATGCGCGGGGCGGCAGTAGCCATGCCCGCGGCCAGCCGCCTGGCAGCGCGGACTGCATCGGCTCGTTGCGAAAGGCTCAGCATGACGAGCCAACTGAAAAAGTGTGAAACGTCAAGGTTGAGACCAAGAAATGACGACCAGCGCTTGTTCCCTCACGAGAATGTGAATTTCCTTGATGTCGCGCCGAAATGCGCCGGAGCCAATCAGAGGGACCGAATTGGCCGGAGCAACAATTTGCCAGAAATTTTCACGATGTTCGGGTGGGCAGAATTACTTCTTTCTATTGCTACAGTATGTGATTTTTATATGTAAAATGTGTGTACCAGTCAATGCTTGCATGGAGGAAATGATGTATGTATGATGCGTCGGTAAACCAGAGGGAAGACGAAGGTAAATAGAAAAGGGAGGAGTAGAAGAGTTATTGGTCCGCAATGTCATGGCTTTCTAAACTCGCAAAGCACGGTGTATATAGTGTTGAACGCCGTGTAGATCTCCTCACGAACCTGGATCTGTAGTTAGGACAAAGATAAGAAACCGAGGAATAGCAATTACTTTGGCACCAGTCAAGACAATCTTGCCAGATACAAAGATAAGCAGCACGACTTTGGGTTTAAGCATACGGTATATAAGACCAGGGAACAGCTGTGGCCAGTCAGTATCGTGTCTCAGAACATAAAAAAAGGACGCACCTCTGGCTCGTAGCTGCTGAACTGTCCGTGCGAGTACGCTAGTCCCTCCAAGCGAATGGGGAACTTGACGTCACAAGAACCAACAATGTTTTGGATCTTGAACTCGGAAAACTTTGCGTCAAAGCCGAGCTTCTGCACAATTCTAGCGTACTTGCGCGACGCCAGACGAGAGTCGTCTTCGGATTTCGCACCTGTAACAACCATCTTCCCAGAGGCGAAAATGAGAGCAGTGGTCTTGGGGTCACGTATACGCATGATGACGGCGGCGAAGCGCTATCAAAAAAAAAAAACATAGAGTAGGCACTCGCTTACTCTATGAGGTTAGAAGAAAAACACCGACCTTAGGATTATATTCTGCATTGCGGGCATGAAGAGCTATGGTTTTGAGGTCGAGGCGGCAGTCTAGATTGACAGTGGCAACGATGTTCTGCAGAGTGGGGACGATGCCCTCAACGGCGGTGATGTGCTGTTGTTCAAGTGTGAGAGGTGCAGGTGTAGATGGGCCAGCCTGAGCATTGGATAAAGATGCAGCAGGAGGAGAAGGCTGCTTTTGCTGTGGTTGGGGAACTTGCAACTGGGCACCACCGGGGAGGGCAAGGGAGGGCGTGGAATAAGCGTTTTGATTAGCAAGGGCCTGCTTCTGAGCGGCCTGTTGCTGCTGCTGATACTGTTGCTGTTGAGCAGCAGTAGCAGCAGAGCGACCAAAGGTAACTTGGCGGGTGGGCAAAGCAAAAGACATTCTTTGCACAGCCACAAGGTAAGGGAAGAAATTTGAGCTGCCCTCCCTCCCTTATATACCTGCGGCCAAATATATCGGCGCGCCCGACCGATGCCATCACTCTTCCTTTCCTTCGTACATCCACTGACTCTGACACCATTCTCCCTTCGGTAGCCACTTGTGCTTGTCCTACACCCTTGAAATTACACATATTTACTGCCACTATGCCTTCGATCAACCTCCAGCTAGAACCGAGTAGAGCGCTCGTGCCACGTCTTCGCATTGCCCCAACCTTCTTTGGCGCTTCTGCCAACAGAAGCTGTTGACGCACCTGATGTGGCTTTGGCGACTCCGTTATCCAACCTTTTGGAAGCTGCGAGTGGAAGTCCCATGTTCTTTCATTTTCTCCTTGTTCACGACTCGGACAATGGGCTGAGTCAGGAGAAACAATGACTGAGATCGGAGACATAATCTGCCGTGCGTGACTTGCACCGATCTGACCCATCGTCCATATTACCATAAAACATAAATAAAGCTGCATTTTCCTTGTAATGAAACCAACTTGGCTTAAACATACATGATCCCCGCCCACCGCCGGAACTTTTTACCTAGCTATCTTATGCCAAAGACACACCATAATCTCAGAGTTCCAATATGTCCGGTTCTTTATTTACTTGGCCCAGTCGTAAGTCAGGGCTATCACGCCAATTTAACATGGCTCTTTGAAATGTGCATCGTCACATCCTCATCGTGCTCAAAAAGTTGTATGAACGGGGTAGTTTGGCTTCCCTATGCGAGAGGAGATTTGGATAACGCTTCAGATATTAAAAGAATCTTTTGGTAAGAATCTTTTGTCTTTTCACCAACATCCACCATGTTCTCCGCCTCACCCTCTCTCCCGGCAGAACTGCTCCACACCATTTTCACTTATGTGAAGACATGCGACCACGATATGCAGGTCCTCTTTCGCCTTACCTGGACGTCGAAAGCTATGCGTGCAGTTGCCCAACCAATCCTGCTGCAAATGTTCACCTCCCTCCAAATGCCAGATTCTTCGCATCGCCGAGACTTACCCAAAGAAGAGAACCCAGAAAGTCTCCTGATCCTTTTCAGAGACACCTGGCCGTCTCATGCGAATATTGTCGTCTCAGTCACTGTCTCGCTGAGCAATACCCAGGACTGTGCAGCTGTGAACCATCTGCTTATCCTCCTGCCTATGCTACAGTCGCTTGAGCTGAGTATTGGATTTGACGATGACAATCGGTGGGAGACAGCCATGGGTTTGCTCACAGATCAAGTGAAAGAGACCGTATTTCCTCGTCTCCGTAGCCTCTCCCTCGAACAAATATGGTGCATCCCTTTCACCGTTTTTGTCGTTCAATTCCCCAGCGTTAGGACGTTAATAATCAACAGGTGTACCCTAGATGAAGATGACGATGATCTAGACTCCAACTCAGATTCAGACGATCACCAAGACATTCTCCCGGGACTCCCGAGTGTCGCTGTACCATCTAACGACCAACGGCCTTCTCATTCTCTTGCAAACTTGATTATCCCAAACCTCCGATTTCAGCGAGACTGGCATGGTGTTCAACGTTGTGTCGATGCAATCCTAGATAACCCCGCAATGAAAGTTGGCGTCCAATCGTTTGTTGTGAGACACGACAATGAGTTTCCCGTTCCTCGGAGATTTCCTCCTTCACGTGTTGCTTTTCCGGCTATGATTCCTTTGCTGTCTCGATTTACAGCAACATTGAGAGAGCTTGATCTCAATTCATTTGTTTTCAGATATTCGTGTAGGTACTCCAGCTACTATGGTGTATAACAATCGATTCTGAACGCCTTCTTTTTTAGTGTCTCATCTTGCTAACTCTAACTGCTCCAATTTTCTCACTAACTTCAGTCTAGCGAGCTTCCCTCATCTCAAACGTTTCGAATCGACAGTCCTCCTTAAACAGAAAACTGCTCGGCTAGAGCTAGCCGGTCTCTTTTTTGCCTGGCTTGCTCGCCAGCTCCGAAATCAAATCTCCGGCGGCTCTCTCGAGAATGTCCTCATCCACATTCAAGACCAGTCGATTCGTCAACAGGTTCCGCCACATTGGGATTGGAATGGACTTCAGGAAGATATTGGGTTGGAAAACACTTGGCCTGGGTTAGATGATGCGTTGGTCATGTGTTGGCAGAGTGATGCGAAATTGAAAGTGGCATGGAGAGTTCAGGGACCGTACTACTATAAGCCAACTAAAGAGTCGAGAGATATTTGGATGGAAAGGGTTGTTGAGAGCTTGAAGCACGGGTTAAACAAGTCATGCGAGAGGGGGCTTTTGGATGTTAGAACAGTTTGAGTTTGGATGCTGTATTTTATGGGAGTTCAAGTTGTGGCCTTGGCCGAAGTGGCAACTTAAAAGGAAATGTAGTTCTTATTTACATCAGAATTATAGCTCTGGTTGACTGGGCTCTCTTGAACGTGTCGTCGTCTGCTATAACCACAGTCTGAAACACAAAAGTCTCACCGCAGAGTCGCTGAGACTCAAGCAAACAGTCTTGCCTTTGTCATCCATCATGTCCTCGAGTATCCTTCCACCAGAGCTTCTTCACTCTATCTTTACATACGCGAAGAAATCTGACAGTTATTCTTCCGCGGATACCGAGACTCTCTTTCGTCTTGCTTGGACTTCGACGGGAATGCGTGCCATCGCCCTACCTATCCTCCTACAGTATTTCCGTTGCCTTGAAATTCTTTATCCCGCGGACCAGCACAACATGTCCTACAACGAATACCCAGAGTCACTGTTGATTCTTTTCAGGGTAGTTTGGCCATCATACAGGCACATTGTAAAATCCATCGCCATCGAAATCTGCAGATCTAATAATAATACGGCAATAAACGATCTCCTCGTCGTCTTGCCTGGCCTCCAGTCATTGGAATTAACCTATGATGGAAATAGTTGGGTGGAGTTAATGGGGTCATTAACTGATGAAGTGAGAACAGAGGTATTTCCTCGTTTACGAAGGCTTTCACTTGAATACATTCGGCGTATACCTTTCAGCACACTTCTTTCTACTTTTTATAACCTCGAGGCACTAATATTGAGAGGTTGTAGCCCAGATGACACGTGGGATGGGGAGTTCAACTCTGAAGATGAGAGTAGTCTCCTTCCTATGCGTGGACGCTGCCACATCTGTGGTGAACAACTCTGTACATGCAGCGTCCCTTTCACGTTGCCGGTTGTGATAAAACCTTTGAAGAGCCTGACCATCCGAGACGTGAAGTTTCGTAGCAATTGGTCTGACGCCCTCCATTCTTTCGAGCAGTTTCAGGGTCTCTGCCACATCCAGTCTTTCACTATACAAGATAGGGATTCCGAGCTCACTTATCCTCACGGATTTAACCCACCTCTGGCCACATTCCCGAAGATGATCCCTATGTTTGTACGTATGAGAGAAACGCTTCAGTTGCTTGACGTTAGTTCATTCCTATTCTTGCATTCATGTAAGTCCTTCGGATTTCTTTTCATTTATAAATTCATGGCCTTTCAAAGTATCCCACCTCGCTGTTACCAATCCCTCTTCCTTCCTCACCACCTTCAGTTTAGAGAGTTTCCACCACCTCGAAAAATTCCAAGCGACTGTCCTGATTAAACCAGAAACTGCTCGCCTGGAACTAGCTAGTCTCTTTTTTACCTGGCTTGCTCGCCAGCTCCAGAATCAAAGCACCACTAGTGCCCTTAAGCACATACTCGTACACATTCGACCAAGGCACATCCGTCAATGGGCTCCTCCGCAATGGGATTGGGATGGAATGGAGGGAGAACTCGTATTGGATGATGCTTGGCCAGATTTATGTAACGCATTGATTCTGTGTGAGGAGAATGCTTTGATGCCGAAAGTGGAATGGAGAGTCCATGAGTACAGTGCTTATAATGCCACGAAACACTTGAAGGAAATTTGGAAAGAAAGGGTTGTCGGAGGTTTGAAACATGGGTTGTATATAAAGGGAGATTTGGACCTGAAGTTTGTCTGAATAGAGTGTATGGGGGGAGATGAGAAAGTACTTGGTGTCACGATAGGATCTAGGAACCAGTCACAAAATTGGAGACAAGTCATGGGACGTCCAGTTCGTGAGGGTGTTCGTACGTGAATGGCTCAGTTTGTTCTCAAAAGAATTCTTGGTTATCGAATTTATTATGGACAGGGCGGAGTCGAAGCCGTCAAAACTCAGCCTATGGCAGCCACATGTTCTGAGGCTGAGGCTAACAGAATTTTTGCCGTGTTGTGGTTGTGTTTTGGGGTCTCAGGTACATAATGGTCATACCAGCTGGAAAACTACAACTTACCGTCACTTCAAGCCCAGATTTAGAGCCACGAGTTTTTAGCTGTAATGACAATTTCATATCTGACACATGTCATCCCAATATCAACAACTCGCCATTAAATGTGGTCCGCCTTTGGAACAAAGGGTAATCGGTCACAATTGTGACTGGCCCTCATGGGTCTTGTTGACGATGGGACTCGACATGGTTGTCAAAGATGAATTCAGAAAGCCTTAAAGGTCATGACATATCGGGCGAGGTTAAAGCCCCAACCCAAAAGTGTGTAGGCAGCTGATAGACAAGTGTGCGAAAGTGTGTAAGGACAAAGATTCAGTTCCGGGACGGGCAGGGCAGGGTTTAAGGCTAGAACCCAAGATCTGGGCAGCCTCTGCTGTCGGAAGCCTGGTTTAGTCCCCAGAGCCTGTTGCTGCTTGGATTAAATTGGAGTCGGATCTTGCCTTTAGTAAGGCATGTAGTGGGGAATCAGAGGGGTCTGAGGTTGAGTGTCCTTATTCTCAAACATTATATGGTCATGAAAATACCCCTTTATAGGAAAGACAAGTCGGGCTTAGCTAGAGCAGCTCCTACGACGTGCGGGCTCGTTCATCGGGTCTAGAAAGTGGCATGAAAACGAGTGGAACTGACGAATAAAACTTTATTTTGTCACCAGAAATTCCTCATGGGGTTGTCCTCTAAATCGACGGGTGGTGTTCGGGGCCCCCCTGAACCTGCCCACGATGGAGTACCGTCATTATACTTTCAACAACCTACCCAGAGGAGAAATGACGCTTATCTGGCATTACCTAATCGCTGGGTCCTATTGACCTCCCTCTTTTCTCCCTTTCAGACCAAAACGTGTTGCTCAAAATCAAGGTTCACGGTTAAATGACTCAAGATGCCTCATCAAGATGAAAACTATGTCTGGAATCCCATTCATATCTATCCAGTGGTGTGCGTCAGGCCAATGGCACGGCTAGAGCCCTCGAATCGGAAAGGTCGAGGTATCGGAGTTCACGGCCAAGTCGTGGGGAGCGGTAGAAGCCAAGAGAACGCCGAAGGGTCGAAATGTGCGAGCGTGTCCTGTATTTTCCGGACCACGGCAAGCAATTGCACGTAAGAAACGCTTTGGAAAGGAATTGGGGAGTTAAAAGGAAATCGGAGTAGCCGGTTGGTATGCAGTCGAAATTCTGAAAGTCTACAAGGTCGAGACATGGACGCGATCTTAAATAGGTCTCAAAACGCATTATACAAAGACAAAAACACTGATAAAAAAGGATGATGAGTTCAAAGACGCGCAGGACCGGAGCAAAGAATGTACCGATGTTGGTCTAGTCGTCCCAGTTGGGGCAAGGGATACCATGGCTACTCAAGAGCTGCCTCAAAGTCTCCGCCCTCGTTTTCCAAATCTCTTTCTCGATAGTTAACTGTGCAACCTGATCCTCAAGTCGTTGAGCACGAATGGCTTTCAGTTTTCGGTTCTTCCTCGCACTCAGCGTATTTTTCTTTCGCAGCCACTGAGCTTTTTCTTCTGCAGTTGGATTAGCAGGCAAAGGGGGTACTGTTTCGAAATCGTCGAAATCTTCGAGTTGGTCATATATTGGGGAGGGTGATGGGTTGGCCATGGGAGGGTTGCGACGTCGAGGAACGCGACCTGAAGGGTGAGAAGGGTCAAGGAGGATGCTAGGAGTGCCTCGAGGGGTAGTAGAAGGGGAAAGATCAGGAGAAATCGCCTGGGAGCTGCCCCCTGGCTGAGAGTATGAGGATTGTGGAAGCGGCTGCAGCTGGGGAGGGAGGCCGGTGGAAGCGGCAGAATAAATATGGCTCCGGCCATGGCCAGGGAAGCTTGGCCAGGGATTTTCCCGTGGGTATTCACCAACGCCACCTTGGATGAAAGACGAATTGTCCTGTGGACTCATCGAGGGTAGTGAGGGGTAGATGGACAAGAAGTCTCCTAGGCTGTCACCAAATTGGGATGAGCTATCACTTATGTGATCCACGCTATTCGGAGAGTCCACTGCGGGATTCATAGTGAATCGATACACCATTAGCTGGCCGAATTCGTGGGGCTGTGGGATGAGCAAACGAGTCCAGCCGTTTTATCACTGCTGAATGCATCGTAGAGCTCTGCTGGAATGTCGGAGAACGGAGAGGACGGGTCCGTAAGCGGACTCGTTAACTATCTGTAGACTTTTTGCGACGAACGTCGGCACGTTAGAAAGAAAAAGAGGAAGTCCGGCTCTCGAAGAGTCGCGCCTACGGAACACCGCATCTGCCCAGGAGCTGTAGAGGAAGGGCACGTCCGGGGACCGCCCAGAAGAAAAAGGACGGTGGAATATGATTGGTGACTGCGTATGAGTCCTCATTCCGCCCGCCGTTCAGGGCAGATACTTAAACTGCGTGAAAGTCAAAAGCCTTTGGGCGCCGAGTGGTGTGTTGACCATTTTAGAGATGGTCTTAGTGATACTTCAATTAATCCATTAATCCGCCATATAATGCATTTGAGACTGTCGGGGAATACCCACGATCTTCGCCAGTGAAGTCCAAGTTCGATGAGCTCGTGGTGATGTCTTTCTTGATGGAAGAGGGGAAGAGTCACGCCTCAATTGAAGCCGCACCTTTCCCCCAACTCTCGTCAGCTTACTCGCGTTCTAAGGGATAGTGGTCCTATTATGTCTCTTAACGACTTCCTGATAGCTCAGGTGACTGATCCCACCGACTTCGCACCATCCCTGCCCCTCCAGCGAATGGATGGCGCGTTGAGATGTACTGTCTGCAAAGAGTTCTTCGATGCTCCTGTCATAACTCCTTGTGCTCATACTTTTTGCTCTTTAGTACGCGTTTTTTAATCTATTTAACGCTGAAACTCTTCTAATTTCCTCATAGTGTGTTCGGACGTATCTGTCCACAAAGACAGAATGTCCAGTCTGCCGTTCTCAGCTAAACGAAGGCCAGCTCCAACCTAACACTACCCTCGAAGACGTCGTTGCCATATGGAAGCAGCAAGCACGGTTCGCTATGTTTATATTATACTTTCAGCTGGGTTGACTTACGGTTTAGGGCTGAGATTCTCGACATCACACAACGCGAGGCGTCCTCAAGCTCTTCCAAGAAACGCAAGGCGACATTTTGTGCTGACGATGTTCCTGGCCCTCCTAAACGCGTCAAGTCTGACGAGCTGAACCCAGCGGGTTTGTGATATTTCATCTCATTCTATCTTGTATCTCATGTAGCCACAAGCCCCACCTTCTGTTGAGTGCCCAATATGCAGCAAAAACGTATTACCAGACAAGATAAATGAACACATGGATTCCGGCTGTGCCGATTTCTTTGCATCCCGGCCTCCACCTTCAAAAACACAGCGGGGTTCATCTGGCAGTTCTTCCAAACCTGGGCAGACTAAGTAAGATGCTTAGTTCGCTTAGGGTCAATATACTCATCCGGGTTCATTCAGGACAGATGTAAAACAAGACCCTTTACCGAAAGTTGCCTATGATACCTTAAAAGACAAACAACTTAAGGAACGCCTCTCTGAACATGACTTGTCAATCGTAGGTGATCGAAAGACACTGGTGGAGCGTCACCAACAGTTCGTGTCCTTTCTATTGCGTATTCCTACGGCTTATGTGCTTTGATAGATGGGTGATGCTTTACAACTCGAACCTCGACAGGGCGTCTCACCATCGGTGCTCTGTCGCTGACCTCCGGAAACAACTGACCAAATGGGAAAAGGAGAAGAACCTTGCGAATACCAAGAAACGGCCAGTTGTTGATGATATTGAAGCCCACAAGGTCTCTTTGATGCCTCCTCGAATATACTGAGTTACTCATTCACTCCCTAGAAAAAACACAGGTCTCATTTTGACGATCTCATTGCTTCTGCCCGTCCGAAGAAAGCAGGTATATCCACATCAAAAACTGCTCCCAGTGATGTCATTGTATTAGATCTGGATAGCTGACTACAGACTCGGAAGAGAGTGTTTGAGTAACTTGGATTTAACGGGATAGCCGACTTGCACGGCGATATCGGGATTTCACTTGTAATTCGTTTCGTTGCTCTACTTACTTTATATCTATACGAAGTTGTTGTTGAAAAGCGAAGACATTATACGAGCCCGAACCTTGCGGCTTTCACTTCCTCATTGCCGTCTCACAGCTTCCGCTTGAGCGCCTGCGGCATCGGCGGTCTAACTCCAACCATTGCCTCATAAGACATAGTAAAGCTTCTACCTGATACAAGCACCCTCAACCGTTTCGACCGCTTTAGCATTATAATGTCTACACCTCGTCTTCCCTTTGAGCTCATCCAGCTCGCACTTGAGGAGCTTGCATGGACATGCGATCGTGCTCAACAGCTTGACTTGATGCTCATTTCGAAAGACACCCTCCCAGCGTAAGTAGTTTCTATTCTTATTTTTCGGGGTTTGTATTCATACTTATATAGTGTATCCCAAGTTTACTACCATACTATAGCGGTATACACTGAAGCCCAGATGGTCGCACTCTGCCGCCTCGCAGAATCCAAGCCAGTCGATTGTGGTTTGCATGTGCGGGCACTATTCGGCCCTTGGTTTCCTGATATTTTGACTATCTTCCCTAACCTGAGCCATTTCCATACTTGGGCTCCGAAGCAACACGACGGCTACAATTCTATCAAACCATCTTTGGACGCACTAATTGTCCCACGGGATTACAGTGTGTTGAAGGTCGAACAAACGAGGGAAAAAACAGTTCTTGGTGGTTGGTCGGATACCTTCGGTGATGGTGAAGAAGTTTGTTATCTTGTAACTCCGCCGTTACCTTTAGGCACCAAGAAAGTGCACGAAGTCATCTTTCATATTGAGAGCCATGACCAAGGTTGGAGTAACCACCATACAGAATATAACGGTGTGTCCTTCTTAACCCTTCTTGTTTTGTTAACGTATTGATTACCGATTCAGGTACCTATGTTTTTTCGCGGACATGGTTTGAGGCAGTTATTATCCGAGCGGATGATCCAGAAAATATTTGGTGGCTCAAAGACGTGGAATCTCATGGACCAGTTAACTTGAACAATCCGCCTGATCCGGAGGCAGCTTCTCGGTCCTTAAAAGCTGAATGTGTTGCATCTGATCCTGGACAGCAGTCGCGCTGGTACATCGTAGCGAATCGTCGTGCCACAGCGCAGCCAACCGTTCACGCGCTAAAATGGACTCGCTCAGATCACGCCCTTTCAGTGCATCATGTTCATTCAGACTGGCAGGCAACCACTGGGCAGCAAATTGGAACGACAGCACCTTACGGCAATTTTGTTCGTGAGCTGAAGGAAGGCGATCGAGTTGCTTTCATTGCCCGGGCAGAGGTATGCGTATTGCTGTAAATTCCATCTTTTACCTCGACTTACACCAAGAACAGTATGCAGGATGGAGAAACCATGTTCGAAATGCTTCTGTCCGTTTGGTTTACGAAATTTGAATAGGCGATTTTGTTTCGGGTTCAATGATGAGATTGGGATCTACCGTACAAGGCTATGTATTCCCAAGGCATCATATTGGGCGAATGATCCGCACTATACGTCCTAACCTTACGGTAGCTCCAAAACAGTTGCTCGGACAGCATTTGAAGACCCTCCCAATGAGCCACCGCAAGTCATAAGAATCTGGTTGTTAGAAGGTAACACCCTAAGATCTCTTGCATACCCTCTTGTTGCATTCGATGCGAGATAAATCCAAGGCGATCCGGGTGCCCCCAGCTCGGTGTTCAAGAACAGTCCGCTATGGCTATTGGCTGACACGACAATCGTCCCATTTGTCCCTCCGTGCGGTGTCCAGACTACAAACGGAGAACTTTTGGTTTGTTCGCCAGTAGTTGCTTGGATATTGTATCCTTCTTCTGACTGGAAGGTGAGCGGAGAATCCGAGATGCGATAGTAAGCAGCGAGGTTTGCAGGTGCACCGTGATATTCGTAGGTGATAATGTACTTGCCATTTGGAAGCTTCGCAATGGTGGTCATTCCGGGCCTGTCATCGTACAGCTCGTCTGCAACATCATCGACGAGCGGTCCCCAGTGGATGAGATCGTTCGTCACCTGGTGGCTGAATTTCTCGTCAGATGTGGTAATAACAGAGCCAGCATCTAAACATACACAAGTTTTTGTCCATGATCGGGGTCCCGTTGATCGGAGTAGTATAGGACGAGTTGGTGCTTGTATGTCAATATGAACGGTTCCCATACTGGTGTTTCACCATTTGTAGGGATGGCAGCCCCGCCCGCTGCAACGTGACTCTATGAATGGGTTGAGAGGAGTGTATTGTAGGATTATTATATCACCCACCACAAATTTCCAGGTGTAGCCTTTGTCCAAGCTCGCGTACACGTCGATTTGAGTTTGGCTCAAGTCAGTCGGAATAGAATTTCCAGCAGCCAGAATGGTCCCAGCCTATGTTGTATTAAATATAGCACCAGATAACAGCTGTAATGGGGTGTGGCATACAGGGAACTTTCCAATAGGCTCCTGGAGTTCGTACAGGAAGGGTTGGTACCGCATCCCCCACCCATTCACATCATCTGTCACATTTGAGATTTGTGTCCACGTCTGGCCAAGGTCCGTAGAGCGATATACAGGAAACCAAACCTGAGGAGGCTCAGGAGAATAGTTCTCCCATGTTGCAAGGAGGACGTTCTCGTCCGGATCTTTCCCGCGATTTGTGGGACAACTCAAAAGCAACGCGCGAGCATAAAGTGTACGAGGCACTATATAACTGCTGGGAGCTTTGAAAATGATGTTGTCCGTATATGGAGTCACATAATCCAATGCGCTCGCGAGTCTGGAAACGAGACCGAGCAGAAGGAAGGGCAGCAAGATCATGATTTCTTAGGCTTCAAGAGCTCGGCACAATTTAAAGAGCCTATTTACTACACATGTGGCGGAAGAAAGGCGCGAACAAGGAGAAGAAAACGCGCCGGACCGTGGCAATCATGGTGGTTCGGAGAAAGAGGTTGGTCATGTGTTGGGGCGGAGGACACCGTTGTGCGCCGCTTCCAAAAAATGGCGAGATAGAGGAAGGTACGTAGGGGGAGAGATAATAAGAGTAACGAGGTTGTTACTGTAAGGTTTTAGAGAGCAAAAACTCAATTTTGAATAATTCTGCTCTCAAACTCAAACCTCCCTGTATTCTTCAATCTCTCCACAATCCTATCTCCAAACGCAGGCATCGTGCTTGAAAGTCCCCATTTTCCGGTACCTTCGCCCTTCAAGGCAATCAATGCACCCTCTGCAATCATTACTACAGTTATCCAACCAATCAGCCACAGGACTTCAAAGGTGGTGCGGAGGATCAACAAACCTGCTGTGCACAAGTACCCCGGATCTCCCTTCCCTTTAAGAACTGTCTTCACGGTATGAGGGTTCTTGCCTTTAGGCGCAGCTGACTTTGTTATGTTGGTAATTTTAAACCAGCCTTTTTCCAAACGCTTGTCCTGGAGCCATATTCCGTCTGGGACAATTTTGCGGACAGCATTACGAATAAGTTGCGAATGTGCAACAGCGAGGACAAACAAAGCCAAAGGAACTGTAACGAGGACACTTAGAATCCTGCTTTTAGTCTCGACGAATTCGTCATAGACAAAGTCGGGACCATAGTGAAGCGAGAGGTTCTCATCTTTTGCAAATATTGAGAAAATGGTAGGCAATATGGGACCAAAAAAAAAGAAAACGACAGATACCTTGTTCAAAAAGACCCCAATCACGTTGTACTAGGTACTTGTTTACTTGTGACATGGGGAAGAACATGCCAATTTTGTTTTGTGAGGTTTCTGGGTCGCGAGTTTTGTACCACAGTTGCGGTCTCGGGTAGGGTTTGCCTTTAACAGGGCTGATGGAAAAGTCTTGCGTTGCTTCCTTGATAATATCCTTGGGTACATCTATTATTTTGTGAGAATATCCTCGCATATTTCTAAGGGAGAAAGCATACTTTCCACCGCAGCCATCATACTATTTAATGTCCCAGAACTGATTCCACCCATCATTCTGAAGACGGAAACCGATTCCCCAAGTTGAGCATCACTGGAAAAAGCCTTAAGTGTCTTGTTGGCCAAATATGGTCCAAGCTCAGAAGGAAGAGAGTCGAAGGCACAGCAATGCACGATGTATATTTCTGCCGCTTTGGCTGCTTCTTTTTTTCTAATAAACGCACGTTAGGAAATAAAATTTGATACCTAGGACTCCGAGGAGCTTACTCTTGAATGAGTCTGCGAATCCAGAAAATATCGCCAGCCAAGTCCAAGTAATGCCGCTTATGTTTAATGCATGCTCTATAAGATTCAATTGGACATTTGAAAGGAAAGTGCGAAGCACGAAATTTACGCAATTACGGGGTCACCCAAGGTCCAATATGGCCCACAAGTGTTGATCACGACTTTGGTTTTAGACACGGCATCATCAAGCTGGCCTTGGTCAGTTATATCGACAATGAAGATGGTAGGAGGGACTAAAGCAATATGAAAGTCAAGTAATAGGAAGCATAATGGGGACTAACCTGGTATGTCAATACCAAGACCATCCAGCATATTCTGAACCTTCACTTTGTCTCTCCCGTGTACCCCAAGTGCGAAACCATTATACTCGGGATGTTGGAGCAAGTATCGAACAATGAGTCGACCGGTAAGTCCGGTAGAGCCTAGAACGAGGATGTCCACTGTTGAAGTCATGAAGGCTGGAAGCAAGGAAGTGTGGGCATATGAATGATATGTGCATATTTTAGGTGGCCGACATAATGATATATAGCCCGACAAACGAGGTTGAAAATACGAGAATGACGAGGAGATACGAAAACAGGATGCTTCATTTGCTTACTAATGCTGTAGCCGTATGCACATGATGGTGAAAATCACATGACAATCAGCCTAACCCGATGAAAATTTTGGCTAACACCGATTTGTTCTTTCTTCTTGACCATGATGTTCTCCATGTATGTGTTGTCTTCTTCTCACTTCTCTTTCTATGATGACTTTATTCTCTTCCCCGTCCTACACGACCATGACGAGAGACAGAGATCGTCTGTTCGCAACGGACTCGCGTTCTACGGAGCGCACAGTGTACTTGCCAGTACCATTTCGTCTGACTTTGGCTCTTTTTCTTTTCTTCATTTTCCGATTCTTTTACTAACTCATTCTCGATAGTTATCATTGGTATATGGGATTACTTTAGTATACTTTTTCAGGTAGGCAACAAATCTAACTCCTTCCTCTCCATTTTCCATCACCAGATGAAAACTATTCCTACATTCGCAGTTTCCACTCGAGTGTCCTTCTTTAATCGGAAGTACTCCCCCAGTGCGGAACGCTTATTTATTCCCCCTCATTGCCCGTGAACCCAAAAGCGGTTGCATGAGTTGTGGGCCGCCTTCTTTCGGAAGGTGCGCTGGGCGGGAAGCGGGGGTCGACACTATGAGGGCCAATGTACTTCCTTGGATGTCTGATCTTTTTTTTTGCTTTCATTTCTATGTTAAAATTTTGGGCAAATGCTGATCGTCCTTTGTAGGGTCTTGCTTTTTTTTTTGCCCTTTATTGTCTTGTATACCACACTCCCACAATGCTATTTTCTTTCTATTTACTAGTTTTCCCTGTGATATTGATGGAATACTGCGGAGCGTTCAACACAGCTCAATAAACATACTTGCGTAAGGTTCCTCCAAACAGCCATGGCGTCCTCCACCGGTCTGGGTTCTGAACTTGTTACCCTCGTCAATAAACTTCAGGATGCTTTCGCTGCAGTAGGTTCAAGTGGGAATCAGATAGACTTACCCCAAATTTGTGTCCTGGGTAGCCAAAGTAGTGGCAAGAGTTCAGTGCTCGAGGTACGCTGCGCAGCGGTATGGCCTGAGTATCTAAGTGTTTATTCCCTAGAACATTGTTGGTCGCGACTTCCTTCCGAGAGGATCTGGCATTGTAACGCGACGACCATTGGTGAGATCTAGAAAGGTGTGCGTGTTGAGCTGGAAAGACTAAAGATGTATTAAGGTCCTACAACTCATCAATCGCAAAGCGTCTGGGGGTTCGACTCGTAAGTTCTTGATTCCCTATGTGTCTCGACAATGTGTTAACAATGTCATTCAGCGGCTCAAGCATCCGGAGACAAGAACGCCAATGCGGACGAATGGGGCGAGTTCTTGCATTTGCCCGGCCAGAAATTCCACGACTTCAACAAGATTCGTGAAGAAATCGTCCGCGATACCGACGCCAAGACCGGCAAGAATGCAGGCATCTCCGCTAATCCCATTAACCTTCGGGTCTTTTCTCCCCATGTCCTCACCCTCACTCTCGTCGATTTGCCAGGGATTACCAAGGTTCCTGTTGGCGATCAACCGAAAGATATCGAGCGCCAAATCCGAGACATGCTCTTCAAGTACATTTCAAGACCCTCGTGTATCATTCTTGCCGTGACCCCTGCAAACCAAGACTTGGCAAACTCCGAAGGTCTCAAGATGGCACGCGAGGTTGATCCAGAAGGAACACGAACCCTTGGCGTATTGACCAAGGTAGATCTAATGTGCGTCTTATCTGCAGTTCTCCTCTCACCAAGACCAACATAATTTGCAGGGACAAGGGGACTGATGTCGTAGAGATTCTGGCTGGCCGTGTCATCCCCCTCCGACTCGGTTATGTCCCAGTAGTGAACAGAGGTCAGAAAGATATCGACGGAAACAAGTCTATCACTGCTGCACTTGAGGCGGAGCGAGACTTTTTCGCTAATCATCCATCATACAAAGGGAAGGAGAATTTTTGTGGAACACCATTCCTTACTCGGCGCCTGAATGCGGTAAGACTTCATTTGAACCCAGAGTGACATTCTTTATGATGTTTTGATAGCTCCTCATGAATCATATTCGTACGGTTCTTCCAGACATCAAGGCCCGCATATCTCAACAACAAGCCAAGTTTAACGCCGAGTTACAATCTCTTGGCGGTATTGCTGCTGACCAGAACTCAGGAAATATCGTTTTGAGTGTAATCACCGAATTCACATCAGAGTTTCGGACGGTAATTGAAGGCAACTCTAACGACTTGAACTTGGACGAGTTGAGCGGAGGTGCCCGAATTAGCTTCGTGTACCATGAACTCTATAACAATGGCATTCGGAACATCGATCCATTTGACCAGGTTAAGGATGGTGAAATTCGAACCATTACATACAATTCCTCGGTAGGATTCGGCACTTTATCATTGAAACTAACCTCTAAAGGTTGTCTATTCCATAGGGTTCCACACCATCCTTGTTCGTCGGAACTGCGGCATTCGAGGTTATCGTAAAACAGCAAATCAAGCGTTTGGAAGAACCCAGCTTGAAATGCTGTCAGTTGGTGTACGATGAGCTGATTCGAATTCTCGGTCAACTCTTGAACAAGATTGTTCGTTTCTTCTTCCCATCCTTATTATAGTGACTAACGCTCTCACTTCAGCAAGCATTCAAGCGTTATCCAGCCCTAAAGGAACGGTTCAACGCATCCGTCGTCTCTTTCCTTAAACAACGAATGGCCCCAACCACTAAGCTTGTTTCGGATATGGTTGCGTATGCGCTCTTCCAAGATGAAATGTATATTTTATTAACATAGCTGTCCAGCATGCAAGCTTGCTACGTCAACACAACCCATCCAGACTTCCTTGATGGACATAAAGCTATGGCGATCGTCCAGGACCGCCTCAATCCTCCAAAACCTCCAAGCACCCCTGACCGTGCTACGCACCGGCAAAAAGAGGCAGATGCTATCAATAATAACAAGAATTTGGACGTCGATCCGCGGCGGGACGATTCTGGTTTCTTTGGGAGTTTCTTCTCGGGCAAAGGAAAACCACCTGCTAAGAGAGCCGGAACTCCTGTATCATCTTCCTCTGCTGCTGCTGCATCCACTCCCAGCACAATGGAGGCGCCTCCTGCAATAATTCGACCTCAAGCAGCCTTTAACGATCGCGAGACCATGGAAACGGAGGTGATCAGTAAGTCCCTTTGGTGATTCTCTTCTTTTCAAATAGAGTTAATCTTTTCTTTCTAGAACTCCTCATTACTTCTTATTACAATATTGTCAAGAGAGAGATGATTGACACGGTCCCTAAAGCAATCACTTTCACTTTGGTTAACTACTCCAAGGAAAACCTTCAAAGGGAGTTACTGCAGGAGCTGTACAAGCCAGAGATTCTAGACGGACTGATGAAGGAAAGCGAGTTTGTTGTAAACCGTAGGAAGGAGGTCATTGGGATGGTACAGGCACTGGCAAAAGCTGAAGAGTAAGTTGTTCGGCCATTATCAAGTTTCAACCAGCTTACAGTTGTTTTTTTTTCAGGATTGTTGCTGGTGTTTAGAGCGTATATACGTATATCTGCTATTTCAGGATTCATACACTTTTCGCACTCGCACTTCGTTTGACTTTATACCACCTGGTGGGAACCCGGCGTCGCTTAGGTTGGAAGAACCAGACACAGGAGGTTACAGGCTGCATGTAACTTATGGAGATTGTCCCAAGCCTGTGTTTAAGTGTCAAGCAAAGCCCAGATGGTGGCGTCGACGCTCACGGGCAATCAGCTTCCGAACCTACCCTCGGTGGAGGCTCGGGTGGTGAGACTGACTAAAAAAAGCAGATGCAATTGTACAAGCCTCGAAAATTGGGACGAGACGTCGACAGAGGGACGATAATCATCGCTGTCTTGCACTTGTAATTTTGACTTTCAGGGCTCACCTGAGCTTTGAGAGTCCACCAAGATTCCGAAGTGTTCCTGAATGTTCATATTTGCTTTCCACGTTCCACTTCGTTTCCTACCGGGTAAACGCAGAGTTATTCTCGGTTCCTTGTTCGCCCATCATCGGCCAGCCGTAGTCGGGCCCTTTAGCGCTCAAAGGCTCTTTCCAAACTGTCATTGTCAACCATCTCTTGTCGTCCTGCAAGGGGCTGTCAACGGATATAAGGACACCTCCCGAAAAACTGCCCATATCTCTGGCCTCTGTACCACCCACTATCACTTTAATTCCTTTGCATTCTTTCGCGTTGTCTATGCATTGGTAGAGATATTGCCTTTTGCTACTTGACGAGAAGAAATTCGGGACGACAACCGTTTATCTCGGGAGAAATGCCAGCAGTTGACCCAATAGTGGGCAATGCGTACGTTTTGTTGCTGTTATTGCTCGTGTAGAGGAAGAAGGTTGCCTACCAATCATTCAGTGCTGCATCCCACATGATTGGATACCTCTTGAATATGATACTCTGTGCGTTGCAACTGCAATCGATGACCTGTACTCTATCCATGCTGAACGCTCTTTGTAGATGGTATTCTGCTCCTCCAGCTTGTGAGTGACTCTTATACAACTTTCTTCTCATGGAATGATACCAAACTCCGTGTTCTATCTAGTGTATGTTTTTATCCTCGACTTTTTTCTTCTAACCAGCCACTCATTGTCTCGGTCCTAAAGACCTGTACTATCTTGCTTTCCCGAAGGACAATCTCTTCGTCAAAATTCTCGTCTATTCACTAGTTCTTATCGAGACTCTGCAAACTGTGATGATGATTCACGATGCTGTGATAGTGTTTGGGTTTGGATTTGGGGATCCAGAAGGGCTCATCAAAGTTCACCTTTCATGGTTTTCAGTGCCCATTCTCTCGGTGGTAGTCTCGACGATAGTCCAGACATTCTTTGTTTGGTGCGCCGGCCTCCTTCGTTCTCGTTTATCGAAAACTGATCTTGATGTTCAGGAGAATTTGGGTTTTAAGCCACTCCATTCTTTTACCCCTTCTCATTGAAATTGTATACCTTATCCATTCCTTGGGGTCATGCAACCTATTGACTCCATGTAGATCGTGCTTTTACAGCTTGGTAGTGGATTGGCCCAAGGTAGGTCATTAATCTCTAACCACTTCATTTATTAAATTGGGGATATCACAGGCGTCTTTAGCTATATTATAAACGACTATACACACCTTCCTAAGGTTACAGCTATGGTAAGATCCTTTCGTATAAGATGAATAAATTTACCATCTAACCTTCTTAGCTTTGGCTTGTTTCTGCTGCTGTCTGTGATGTAATCATTGCCGTCTGCATGACCGTAATTGTATGCTCGTTTCTCCGTTCAAACCGCCGGTCATTGAATTGACCATTCAATAGCTTGCACGGAAGCAGAGTTCATTCAAAGGGACAAATGTCTTAGTGGCTCGAGTGATGAGGATGACAATAGAAAGTACGCTCATAAATGATCTCTTTAAAACCTCTTTTTTACAATTATTCTCCCAGCTGGCGCTTTAACAGGTTCGCCGCGGCCGTCCCCTTTCTACGTAACATCTAACTTTTTTCCAGCTGTTATGGCAGTTATCACTGCAGCATTAGATATTGGAATTCAAAACCGCAACTACTTTGTCCCTCGTGGGTTTTTTTTTCCCTTTGTGTAACCATTTCGATTCTGATACCCCTTGTCAAATTAGCGAGTTGGGTTCTCGGCAAGCTGTACGCCAATAATGTGAGTATCTGACCTGCTCGCTCAATTGATTATTTGAGATCTAATCAATTCCCTCCAGCTTCTCGTTATCATGAACAGTCGGATCCAAATATCCGGGAGTCGACTCGATTCGCAAGATTCTACCACGCGAAACAACGAATCGAGCAGCATGACCCCGTCATTAACCCGGCCGTACTCCTTCCAGTACCAGACTTCCGTATCTTTCAAACACAGCCTTGGTGGGATCACGGACGAGCGAGGATTCACGTCAGAAGAGACAAACAGAGATGACTCACAGTACGGTGGATTCCCGTTAAGTCCTCTAGCCGCCACTCGAAAAGAAAATGCTACTGTGAGTGCCTTTCGTCAACAAATCCTTTGTGTTGTGATTGAGTTGAGTTCCCCAGTCGAAAGAATATAACCCTTTCAAATTGTCATGACCTTCTTTGGTGGACTGTGCTGTCTTCTTTTGTTATGTTTACGGACTTTGCTGGATCTTTTCTGTTTTTGCTGGATCTGTTGTACTTATACGATTGCGTTGAGATCATCCTCCGCAAGGCTCTATCATTCATTGCTGTAGCTTGTGTATCAAAGTAACCATTGCTCTCACTGCTTCATTTGTATCATGTTTGCCCAATACTTCTGATGTGAGATGAACAATGTCCTATCCACATTTATAGCTTGTTTGCCAAGCCCTTCGTTCAAAGCAGGGAACCTGATTTGCAGGCACATGTTTGGGCTGCTCCGAACCATCACCTCGATTGTTCCTCGCTCCCAAACTAAGATGCCTCAATACATCTCCAATCACGAACTTGCAGCGCTCATTCGTAATCCGGACAATCAAATGCGAAAGAACATTGCGGTTGTCGATGTACGAGACGATGATTATCCTGGCGGAAACATTGTGGATGTGATTCACTCACCATCTGCCACATTCAACATGGAAGTGAATCAACTAATAGACGATTTAAAAGATGTGAAGAAAGTCATGTGAGTCACAGTACTTCCTCTTTCTCTTAAATAATACCTTGACGTGAACTTTTTTTTTCGGGATTTCATCCAGCTTTCATTGTGCCTTCAGCCAGCAGAGAGGTCCAAAAGCTGCAAGGGTGAATGGGTTTGTTCATCGTTATCACTTGCTAAGCTTAATTTTGTTTTGTTTTTTCTTTGGACTTTCAGATTTATGAAGAAACAAGGGAGAATCTTTCATCTGCTGGAAGCGCCGAATTCCCAGCCCAAGAGGTTCTGATTCTCCGCGACGGCTTCCACGGCTTCCAGGCACTATTCAAGGTCTACCCCGAGTTCCTTTATGCCCCTTTACGGTCGCTGACGCACAATAGAATGATGCCAAGTTAGTTGAGAATTGGGATGCTGACCGCTGGAATGATGATTGGAATTAAGTCCTCGTTCCCGTCATCTTGATCGTCTGAGTAGGAAGACCTTTTTTTTTCTTTTATGAATGTTTACTGTTTTTTGCAAAAAGAATGAGACTCAGCCAGAAAAAAAAAAGTAGCTTACCTCTGAAATGCAATAGAACAGACATTTAGGTATGTAGCATCTGTGGCAGACCTCATAAACCTGTGACCACGAATTCCGTCGAAAAATGGAAGACATTGGATGGAATTCATGGTCAGGAAGATGGCTCCGTCCCCCGTCGGGAATCTGAATTCGTAAAACATAAAACAGAATTCGACTGCCCTAACTAATACACTCTATCGCACTTTTTTTTCTTCTTCATCGAGTCTCATTCTTTTTGCAAACAGCAGCAGTAAGTTCTTGGCAAACTTGCTGGAGTGACCGGGGCTCTCACGTGACGAAATGGAGCACGATGACGGCGATGACATCACGCGTTTCTGAGTGTCTCATAAGAGGAGGCCCGCCACAGTCTTATTCTCCAACATCTTCTTCACATATCACCCATGTCTGTCTCAAAAGAAACCGCCGTTCGCGCCGCTCAAGGACTCGACCCGATGGTCAGCCCCGCATTTATCGGGGTTCCTGATCAAGAAATGAAAGATCCTCATACTGTTGACGTACAACGACCTAGCGATGTTGTTACGCCTCATAGAACAGACTCCATCCCCCAGCAAGGTACATGTTTACCATCCACCGAGCCTTCATAGCCTCTCATCACGCCCATTGTACTTAGGGAGCACCCAACCAGGAGATGGTCACAAAGACCATACGGCACAGATGAACAACGCAGAACCTGTTGTCGAAGTACATAAAGTTCCATTCAAAGAACAAGTTATTGGTTTTGCCAAGGTATATCTCGCCATTGTTGGTCTTTCGCCCCTTGCTGATCCTGCTGAGCAGAAAACAAGAGGAACAGTGAGCTTACCCGCTGCCTAAACAATTCACAACTTTGACCTAGATTTTCCTTTCTTTTCCAATAGGTCCTCAATCATGTATGTGCTTCGTAACTTCATGCTTGTCTCATTTCTAACGCCGAAGCAGCCTGAAACCAAGGAAGCTGGTAACAAGATCCTTGAAGGGCAGGTTACCCACGACCAGTTATGAATGAATGGCAAATTGCAATAGAATTAATGCCTTTAATGTACTAGTATTATACCTTTGGACATCCAATGCAGGAGTCAATATTTTTGAGTACCACAACAGGTTGGTGATAGGCAGTAGTAGCTCACCAGGAGAAATTAAGAAACCTGTTCCCTCGTTGCACGTTGTAAATATTTCCAAAGAGTGCGGTGAACTTCAGCTGCGGTTGACCTCTGGCACAGGATTGTAACTAAAGAGAGGCGGTTCCGCTTGCTCAGGATGAAGAGTGTGTGAAGTCCTTGGTCGTTTGCGAGGGGGATAGTCCACTTGCGCATATTCATCATCCAAAGAACTATTTAATTTGTGCTTGCGGTAAAAATCTCTGACAAGTTGCCTCTTCCACTCCTTGTCGACACTGCAAAGTTCAAAGTTGAGTATCCTGGAAACGCGTAAGGGGGTTGAGTCAAAATTACGAACTTGTCTGTCCAAACTGGACTATCCACTTCATCTTCAATTGGAACCCTTCTGCATACACCTCTTCCATTATTCCAACAATCAAACACGTTTACTCCGTTGATCTCGTTCTCATGTAACCCAGTGGCGGAATGTTGCCCAACAAAGTGACAACGAGTTTCCATCATGTCCATATCCCATTTATTATCCCGCGTCTGTGCCACGTAGATCTTCCAAGTACAGCATTGGGAAAGGAACACGCGTTTACGGTCCTTCCCTTCGTAAAAGCGGTCAGATACAAAAACGTGGGGGATTATGCATTGCGTCGGAGAGCTAGGGTCGAAGTTTGCGTGGCATCTTCTGCAATGGAGTAGATGGTCGTCATCAACTTCGGTCTCAATTTGAGCGGGCAAAACAGCGGGTACGTCGGCAAAAGGCTCGGGGCCTAGACATCGTCCGCGTGGATGTCCTTTTCGCGGTTTGCCGCATTGTTGACAAGTTGGTCGCTTTCTACCAGATCCGGGGACACTCGGGCTACTATGAGGTACCATAGATCGAGGCGGAAAGACGAATCGTGGTGGGAGTAGAGGTTCAAGAAGGGTCACATAGGCGCGCGTGACCCCGAACAATAGCAATATTCCAATATACGGAAAAGAAAGAGCACTCTTGAAGTTTGTAGAAGGTAAACTAAATAATGGTCACAGATTATTAAAACAAAATATGCTCCTCAGGTGATGCTAAGCTACTGACATATTCGGTTAAACAAAAGTGAAGAACTCGAGCGCTTTTGTTTGGTTCGTTTCGTCGGTCTGAGCATGAGTTTAAAAAGATATAGTTCGTAAATGCAAAAGATTAACAGACCTGAATACCAACAAGACTGTCTTCTTCCATGAGAATACCACCACATGAAAACTGAGAGGGTCCTAGGTTCCCGGAGTCGTACTTCACACATTCCATATCGCTGGACACTTCCCCTTTGAACAACTGATGCTCGTCCTCGAATTTTGAGCCAGCTGGAAGGCTTTCGATGACTGACACATTGTTCGGGAAGGTGACAAAGATAGTGCCGCCTGACCCTCTCCCTACGCAGTGAGGATTGGCCTGCATAAAAGACAGAAGTCGGTCACGATGGAATGGGATGTTGTTACGATTAAAATCAATTATCGTGATGCGGCTGGGTTCTGTGTCAGCAGCCTCGGAAATAAATGCAGCACGCTGTCCGCAGCTTGTCGTCATCCAGCGTGTGGTCTCATCAGTAACATCAACAAAAAGGACAGAGGAGGGTCCCCAATCTTTCCATACCACGGTTCCTGGACTCTTTTGGTGAATGCCGTGGATAGCTCTTCTCGTGGTGAACATAGCAAGCTTGCAGTGAAGGCCTTGATTATTCTGAAAGTGCACATACAGAAGAATCACTGCTGATTCTGGGTCAATGTAGAAAGGTAGTTTGCTTGCTCGACTACCGGGAAATGTACGTGTCATCGGATTTGGCTCGCTCCGAGCAACGACTCCAATGATTGATACACCGTCGTGGAGCGGTGCCAGTTCGAGGATGAGGGCTGGATCTGGAGGGCAAGGTTCTGGCTCCGCAGTGGCCTCAGTCAAGTGAGTTGGGAGTTCCCAAACCTCCAAAGAATGGCTATGGATATTGGGAACAAGAATTGTATCCCGGGATAACATTACAAATCCTTGGTAATGGTAGCCCTGGTTGAGCCATTGCTGAGAAAAGTATATAAGCAGTGCGAATATAGACAAAGATGGGTCCCCACCGACCTTCACAACCACTCCCGCCATCCAATCGATGACAAAAAACCTATCACCAGTATCGACCAATGCAAGATGACGGGCTCTTCCCATTTGTACAATGCAGAATTTTCCGACAACCTCAATATAGACACTTACATGAAGCTTCGCATTACCCGAATGGGTGAAAAGTGGCGGCGAAATTCGAGGTAATGACATGATAGGACGTCGGGCCTCAGGATGAGGCAATCCTGTTGATAACTGAATGAATTCAACACCAAGGTTCAGTGTAGCCAACGGCAACCTGAAATAACGATTAGAACTGAATGAAGAAGGGAAAATGTTCCATACTGGTGGACCACAACCACGAGATCGTGCTCGTACACCGATACACCGATGTCGCAGTGTGTATGAGAGTGCTTTACTTGATTCCACTCAGGTTCATTGGTTTCCGTCAATCCACAACGAGGAAGTTGAACAAAGTTGACAGCTGTTCGTGAGAGATCTCCGGCGAAGTAATGCCCTCCTGTGAGATCATATATTCCATCTGGACGATTAGGTAGTTGGATCGTTGTCCTCCGTTTGATGTGAAACGTTAGCCACGCTTCCTCACGCTGTCTCAATAGCTCATAGCGTTGAGATAATGGCAGCGGTGAAGCGGGATTATCGATAACTCCAAGACGTCGAAGAAGGATGATGTATTGGAGAAGAACAGAGTTGGAAATAATATATCGACTGCGGCGGTTGAGTGTAAGAGCAGCTTTGAGACCAACAGGAAAGTCGAGATGACAGAATATTTGGACGATCAGTTCGTCAGGAAGCGATAGGAAGTCCAAGGTTTGCATGAAGTGGTCGCGACAGGGCAAGAATCAAAAACGCGCGAAGCAAAGCCTACAGCATCCGAATTCGCCTCCGCGAACCTTTCAGGTGGTCTAAAGATGGGGAGGTTGGAAATAACATGGAGCGAAACGTTTACTTTGTTATGGTCACTAGCTAGAATTCTCATGGCAAATTCACAACGGTGGCGCGTACGGCATTTGAAGAACCCCCTAATGATCCTCCACAGGTCATAAGTATTTGGTTACTCATCGGCAAGACTCTCAAATCTCTGGCATATCATCTGATAGCACTCGATGCCAGATATGTCCAAGGTGATCCCACTGCACCTAGCTGGGTGTTTAGGAACAAACCGCTGTGACTGTGTGCCGAAACCACGATTGTCTCATTGGTACCGCCATAAGGGGTCCAAACTACAAAGGGAGAGCTCTTCGTCTGTTCACCAGTTGTAGCTTTGAAATTGTATCCTGTAGTAGACTGGAAAGTGAGAGGCGAGTCCGATATGCGATAGTACGCTGCAAGGTTGGCCGGTGCTCCGGCGTACTCGTAGGTGAGGATATACTTCCCATTAGGAAGTGCAGCAATTGTCGTCATTCCTGGCCGATCGCTATACGTAGAGCTTGCGACGTCGTCCACTACGGAACCCCAGGTGACCAGATTCGCAGTAACTTGATGCCTGCAGTGCTTAAGCACAAATGAAAAGAGTCGAAGGCATAGAAATAATGACGCACACAAGCTTCTGACCGTGCGCAGAATCCCTCTGGTCAGAATAATAAAGAACTAGCTGCCCATTGTAAGCCATAAAAAATGGTTCCCAGACTGGGGTCTGGCCATTTGTAGGGTCAGCTTTGCCGCCTGCAGCAACATGACTCTAATTCAAGGTGAAAAATACTAAAGGAAGCGAGCTGGACGGGATGTACCACAAATTTCCAGGAGTACCCATGGTCCGTGCTCGCGTAGACGTCGATCTGAGTCTTGCTTAGATCTGTGGGAATCGAGTTACCGACGGCTAGAATAGTCCCTGCCTGACTTCGTGAGAACCTTTGCCTTTATAGGAGAAGAGTAGAAGCATTCGCATACTGGATAACTCCCAACTGCCGATTTCAGCTCATACAAAAACGGTTGATACCGTAATCCCCATCCATTGACGGTATCAGTTATATTAGAAATTTGGGTCCAAGTCTGACCCAGATCTATTGATCGGTACACGGGAAACCATACGTTAGGCGGTTCAGGCGAATAATTTTCCCACGTTGCGAGGAGAACATTTGTGTTCACAGTATCATTGGCGATGAGGATCGAACGAGCGTATAGAGTCCGAGGAACGAGATAGCTGCTCGGCGGAGAAAATATGACCTTGTCTGTGTAAGGCGTCACGTAGTCCAAGCCATGAGTCAACCAGAAGAAGCTCAAGAAGGGGCAAGTCAACACGAACATCCTGCATCGAAGACCCCATTAGGCGAGATCGTGAGACTTTATACCAAGTTAATTGCTGCCACAACATAGTAAAACTTGCGAGAAGTTGGCAAACATTCCCTTCTGTGTGGTGACAATGGCCATTTGGAGGACAGACTATGATGTGTTTGGTAAGGACGCCGTAGTCCACCGTTTCGACGACCTTGTTCCGTACGTCCCTACCGAGTATCGAAGTGGGCTTAACACTAGCATAAGCAGGCTTCTGAGGATTATTTCATACCCAAGCGCATCTCGCGCGCATGCGTCTCTGTCGATACAAGGCCGCTCATGGAGTTCCATGTGATTATATTCGTGAGCTTGAAGGGACAAGATGAAAAGGATAGATATTCGACTTCTAATTGTGTCGAAGCTTAGTTTGAGGATAATTGCTGAGGTTGTTTTCAGAAAGAATTCGGTAGGCTGAAAAGAGAACATTTGTTCGAAGCGCCGAGCAAGGGTTGACGACTCCACCCTTGATGAATTTCGGGCAGGGCTTGCTTCTTCAACAATTCTTGTTCTTGAAATTACAGTCTTGGATTTCTTTAACACGGTCATTGCACACCATAGCTTTACTGTACTGCATGGTGGTCGCCCCACCGCGACTTCCGAGAAGAACTTGTTAAATTTGCAGTCACCAGGACATTGGCGTGCACATCGAATATACTTCGAGACAATATTTCTGTCTGGTATGGCGCATGGCATCATGGTACGTCTTTATTCCTTTGGCTTCAAATTCAAGCTCTTACTCTTGCTCTTCACAATATAGTTTCCTTATGAGATTGTGTTAGGCGGTGCTTCAGCATTGCGCCAGACTGAAGTGAATCGCAATTCTCAGTGACCTTGCTGATCGACTTTTTTTTTGGATTTGCACACACCTTTGTTTCTCTCGCATGGTCGAGAGTTGCATGTGTATTTCCAAGAAATGAGTGCGATGGCATAAGAACGCCAAGGAATTCAATTCATTCATCCTTCTCCTCCCTTTCCTTTCCCTCTGTGGTCACCATGTTACGTTCGTTCTTTACGCTAGCCCTTCTTACGCAAATTGCTCTCGCGCAATTGTCTATTTCCTTGACCGGTAAGCTCTTCTCTCCATGCGTCAGATCATTATGAATGAAAGTGAAATAAAGGCCCAACGTCCGTCGAAAGCGTCGGCGATTTGAAAGTTTCTGCCTCCCTCATCAACTCGGGTTCAGAGGATTTGAAATTCTTGAACGCTCCAGGGAGTGTCCTCTCGGAACTTCCGACCGATGCGTTCACCATCACGAACGAAGCAGGTGAACACCCTACATTTATCGGAGTTCAGGTCAAATGGGCACCAGAGTTGGCCATCCAAAAGAAAGCCTGGACGGTTATTAAAGCGGGACAAACTCTTTCTGTTACTCGAGATTGTATGTACTACCTTCTCCATATCACCTGCCACTCAATTTTTACAGTATCCAAGGCATACAACTTCACGGAAACCGGCTACAGCGAATACTCTATTGCGCCGTCTACCTTCTTTTATTCAGTAGATGCTACCGAGACGACCGTCTCCGAGATAGAGGCAACTGTTGACATTGTTCTGAAGTCGCGCATCTCTGAGGGTGGTGTCTTGTCCGTCGCCCGAGGCGCTGCTCCCATGAAGCGAGCCACATGGGCTGGCTGCAACTCTCAAGAAAAATCTACCCTCACTTACGTAGCTCAAGCCAGTAGTGACCTAGCGAAGAAGGCTAACACGTGCGTATCCAGCCCTTGCCAGATCGATTTTTCGTAGTCTTTCCCCTAACACAAATAACACTACAGAACATTGGCCGCAATGGTTACTCCCAGTAGCCTCTATACCACCTGGTTTGGCGAATACACGACCACTCGTTACAGTACTCTTTCAACCCACTGGACAAGCATTGCTGCAACCAACTTCTCCGACTGGCATTATGATTGCAGCACCTGCGAGAGGGATGACTACTACTCGTTCGTTTATGCAGATGATCCAGGCCGCATCTTCCTCTGCTCTTCTTTCTGGGATCTTCCATTCACTGGCACGGATTCCATGGTTTGTTTTACCCCTTGGTGGACTAATTAGTACTAACCTACTTCTCAGGCTGGAACGCTCGTCAATGAAGCTTCTCGTTTCACCATCAACGGTGGCACTGAGGAATATGCATCTGGCCGTTTCGCATGCAAGAAATTGGCTACCAAAAATGCAGGACAAGCTGTCATGAATGCTGGTATGTATTTGATCATTTCTCCCTGGCTATTGTATTCTCATTCCCTTGCTTAGATTCACACGAATACTTCGCTGAGGAAGCCTAAAAAACTTGGTTATGGGATTGGAATATACGAAGTTTGGGACATTACTACTTCACTGGGCATAGACGTAAACTAGGATATCTGTGATGACTTTACTTATACAAGACTTTCGATAATAGAACATTCGGACAATGGCCGTAACTATAACAGACTAAAGTACAAGTCACAGTGACACTGAAATTACTGGTTGGGTCGTACGTCCGCAGGGTTAGAGTCCATGACTCAGATATTTGCTATTTGAACCAGAAGAGAGCCGTGACGATGTGATTCAATCGTCTATGTAATCTGTTAACATTCGAGGAAGTGTTGTCAACCGCTTCTTCTCCTCCACGAGCCTATCGTACTCGTTCCACTTCTATAATCGATGTACATGTGAGTGAGCGAGCGTTGCATATTTTTTTTAAAAAAAAAAAACCTTTTCTATAGCACCACTATCCATCAGAGACGTAAAAACCTCCTCTGGATCTGCGTCCTCGACTGAATCTGCAGCGGCAATAAGCTCCGCGATGGCCCAGCGGTAAAGATGGTACTTGAAGTGATGAAGTTGGTGACTAGATGGAATACAACTGAGATAAAAGCAGAGAGAGAAGTAAGGCAGGCCGCACGCACAAAGTCTCGGCTCGGCGGGCACAGTTATATCCAACGATGACTTTATCATACTCCGGTGGATGAGGCACATTAGGCGCAAGTGCATTGTTAGGCCAATAAACCTTTTTCTCATATGTTTCGTATTTTTCGGCTTTCTCCTAGGAAGAGGTTTAGATTCTTAAGTGAGAGGGTAAAAAAAAATTACCCTCAATGTTTGTCGGTTGTAAGTACCATATTCGCCGCAAAGCACCCTATAAGAAGTGCCTCTTCCTATGTAACAGTTGTGCTTGCCGCGTTGCCAGCATGCACCACATTCAAAGCCATCCTCTGCAGCTCCAGGGTCCTGAAATCGGACCTTATTCGGTCGCTCTTTCAGAGTAGCAGTAAATGGTGCTTTCCATTGCTGATAGATGACAGGCTCCGCGTTTAAAGCGTTGTCAATCTTCGCAATCGCCGCTTCGAATAGACGTCCTTTTGGTCAATGAGCTGAGAGGTAAAATAATCAGACATTGACGCACTGTCTTGGACCTGGACTTTTTCTAGAATATGGGGTTCATGAGCATAGTGAAGCATATACATGACGTAGAGCTCGAAGAACTCCTCTTCAGAGCATTGAAGGTTGATGTCATATTCGGCGGGGACCAGGTTTTGACTTTCCTCACTGACATCGGAGGCAGTGGCCGAAGAAGTGTCGTCGTCTTCCTCGTCGTCGTCACTATCATCATCGCCGCCGTTAACGTCTGAATTAGCTTGAGACGTCGTGTCATCAACATCCATAGTTCCTTCAGAACCGGTTTCAAAATCGACTTCACCGTCGTTGATGAATTCCTCCAAGTCATCATCGTTATCCACAACATCGCCGTCGGCAGTGGACTCGACTTCAAAGTCCTCGTCGAATAAATTCGAAGAGATTGGAGAAAATTTGCGAGCGAGGTAGCCGTTAAAAGACCCTTTTTAAACAGTGAATATAGTGTGAGAGTAAGTCGCAAGTGAGGCTGACCTTCTCCTGGCAAAGGGTCCCGACGTTTGTGAATACGCGAGATCGGTCGAGTAGTATCACCAGCTAGCGAATCCTCTCCAAGGGAAGGCGTGGACTGTATAATGATGCGTCGGCGTCTAGTAGGCGAGATAGGCGGGCTATCTTCTCTATCACTTGCGGCATTAACTTCTGTTCTAGTATCAGATTCATGGCCAGAGTTTTTTTCTTGAGACAAGACATGTTCGTCGACCTCCAACTTGCAATCCGTCTCGTGCTTTAAATCGTTGGATATAACATCCCTCGTACGCTGATCGGACTGACAAGAAAAGAAATCCTCTTTTTGTTCGATGTCAAATAGATTGGATGATTCATGGGAAGTCACGGGCTCTAGTTCGTCCAGCGCTGGAGAACGAGCATTCGTAGGGATATAGATGATAGGATTTGGTCCCTCTGGTCGAGTAGGTGTAATGAACCTTAGATAATGAGCAACAGAAAGAGGCGTTAGACTTGTATCTGACCCACCCATCCTCTGTAACATATTGAGTCGACGACGTTCTTTCCTCACATACTCCGAGAGATTTTTCCTCCTTCTCTGCAGATAACTTCTCAGCGTAATGCATATCAGAGTCAGTCGCTGATAGAGGAGGTTTGGGAATAAGGTCTTGAGTGAGCTCAAGCGTGGGCGACTTTCGACGAAGACGCTCGAACTGATTCAAAATTAGATGAAGGCTGAAGAAATAGTAAGTTTGGACTTACAGTTCCCTGTCGAGGCGAAGGTGTTCCTTCAAAATCCTGGGCCATGTTGTGCAAGATGGGATTGAAGGATTCAAGAGTGTCTGAATTTACTCCCATTGATTCGTCGTTGTTATCCAAGACGAGCCGTCGTGTTGGAGATACCGTCCTTAGTCTCTTTTGAAGCAAACGATTCTCTGAAAAATACATGTCAGCGGTAGATAGAACAGAAAAACTAATCCGAACTTGGTTTCACAGGGGTCAAGCTCCGCTTCCGTTTTGAAGGGGTCAGAGGAGTATTTTGAATAAGAGAAGAGAGGTTGTTTGTTCGTGGAATAGATCCTTCGCCATAGTCAGCTTCCATGTCTTGTTCAATATTTGTCCCTGGACTTTTGGACCAAGTCCTAGTACCGTTCTTTGAAGGCGTTCCCCTAGATGTGGGGACTGAAAGGAAATGTTACAGGAGGAAGGAGAGTTGGTTGAAACAAGAACTTACCAACTGTATTGTCTCCAGTATCAGAATCGTTGGTCAGGTCGATTGGTTCTTCCTCCTCCTTCTTTGTCTTGGGTGTGGTTGGAGACTCAACGTGCATAACCATGTCGTCCACATCAATAGGATTAGTCTTAGACCCCTTCCGTTGTGGCATGGCTTCGAGCATCGCAAGGATTCGAGGTCTAGATGAAGCGAGCTTCGATGAGCTCATGGCGGTTCGAACAGAGGAGGAGGGTGGCTGGCCATCAGTCATTCTGCTCTTGACCAGCATCATGAATACCCTTCCATCCGAAATTATCTTGACAATCCTTGATTTTGCCTGTACTCATGATGGTCAAACTGTTCGTACAATGTGCGCTCTCTCAAGCTCTCTGCGAACTCTTTGTCTACCCAAACTCTGGCATACAATCTCGTTTAGTCTGACGTCCTCTGAAACTATGAGAGACCGTTTTGCAATGCTAGCTAAAGCGCTTCATTCATCATCTCCGAGTTCCACTATTCATCGGTTCATCTTTGAAGTCTCGTCGGCTTTCAATCTCTCCAACGTATCTTTCAGCCGTGCTCTCTTGCAAGAGCAAAGAACGATTCAACAAATTGTTCAGGCATATCGTCCTACAATCCGAATGCTCGTTTTTCTTGTTCGTCACCCGACGATTGCCGTTTCTGTGTTACGACCATTCCACTCCCCGCCATCCTTTCCACAACTCAAACACATCACTTTCGGTAGCTCTGAGCTTGAATGGTTCTCATTTATAGCTGGATACCCCACCGGATTTCAAAATATCACGCGTTTAACCGTCCGCAAAGCTTTTTGCGGTCAGATCTTCGATCTCATACGACGTCTTCCGAACCTCGAAATCCTTACCTTATTTGACGTCCCTACTCAAGGCCCGAACGCTCCAGTTCTCCTCCTGCGATGGTTGCTCGTCCTTGCTTTCGGTGATGGAGCCCTTGGCATCAGTGTTCCAGAAGATACACCCGAGAACTTGCACACTTTCGATGTTCATTGGGAACAACCGGTTGATTTATCTGCGCCCGTGCTGGTACCTCATTGGGCACAGTGGTGGGCTACAGTCATACAGCACACTGGGAGCTCAAATTTCCCAGGTGTTGCACGCACGTGCTGTGAAGTGATAAACCGGAACGATCCTGCGAAATCCTTTGGGTCATGTATAGCTCAGTCAACGAGCAATGACGAACAGTTGTTGGCAGAATTGAAATACGGGTCATGGCCGTAACTGACGTTTTCGCGTCCAATATTGCTTATATTGTTTTATGACCAAACTCGAGTTTCAGAATGGGGGATTGGGAGGAGACGGATACAAATCATATTGCAAGAAAGAATTGGACGACTGGAGATATGTATGATGCTTGATAAAATATGACAATGAGAGAGGGAGGCAAATCAGAAAAAAAAGAAGGTAATCAAACAAAGCGTAGCAGAATAAGACTCCGTATGGCCCTAGTCATTGTCAAGCACAAGCTAGAACGATCGAAGAATATTATGTGCATGTCCATTCGGCCATTTCGCAATAAACAACACTGAGGATACGAAAGCAACAAGTCCGAAAAAAAGTTCAAGCCTGGTAGTCTCCGACCGAGGATCATTGTGCCTTTTTCCATTCCACAAACTCATCAATGAGTGTTGGCCATGACTAGGAGGGATAAAGTAAGTAAATAGGTAACAGTGACCCGACCAAGGAAACATGGACATACATCTTCTTCAGATGTCGTGTAGTCTTTCAGATCCGGGTCAACAGTTGATACAAACTCCAACATCTGAGCAGAGGAAACATTGAGCAAAACTAACAACGAAGGCGAGTTTTTTTTTTTACCATTGCCCAAAGATCTTTGTTCGCTGCACGATAGGTTCCTTTGTCGTTGATGTAATTGACAATGTCTCCCATGAGACGATATCGAGGAACAAGCATCACCGTCCATAGTGCACTAGCAGTCTACGAGGGAAAAATGCGATCAGATGATTAAATTCGGTCAGGCAAAAGTACAATGCTTGACTCACTTCCATGTCAATGTTCTTCGATTGTCTGGACCAAGAATAAGCAACGATGCGAAACAAGGGTAATCGAGATATAACGTACTCTGGTTTGGCGAGAGCAAATCCAAAGGAATAAAACTTCTTAAATGCATCCTCCACATTGTCCGCATACGACCGATAAACTGTTCGATCGTATACTTCAGAGTTTTTCCCAGATGGCGCCCTCACCGCAGGCTTCTGGTGTAACAGCAAATCCTCCAAGTCTGTCAATAAGGTTTGGAGGGCAGTGAAGTTTGATATCCTAGAAACAGTTCAAATCAGCACAGGTAGTAGGGACCAGCTGAACCGCGCACTTATGCTTTGCCATTCCATCTATCCACCCCTGCTTCTCAAACTTCCCCAGTTCTTTCGCGTTTACTTGCCATGCGAGGATTATAGGTAAAGCGCCGTCCATAGGTATACCAGCATCCGTACACATACGTTCCATCCCCTCAGGACCAATGACGCTAGGATCGTCTGGGTCCGCATACTGTTGGAATAGGGCAAGTGCTGTTGAAGCGGAGTAGGGTTCAGGTTTCTTCGTGTTCTTAGGTTTCGGAGGTTCAATCTTCTATGAAAATGTCAGCCTTGGAACGCGTGTCTAGTCGGGACGGACGTACTGCGGGAGGCGGCGGAGGAGAAGGCTTCTCTTCGTCGACGACCATGGGTACCATAGCATCATGACCATTTGGTTGTGACGACACCACAGCTACAGGTTCTGAACCATTCACGTGCGCGGGAGTTGTTTCATGAGTGTCCGTGGGGATAATGTCACTAGTAGGGAAGTTGCGTTGAACATCGTTGCTCGAACAGCAAGGTAATAGGGAAGATAGGAAGCCCATTGTAAAGGTAAGGGGATAGGGAGAAGAAAGAAATTTGCACAGCGTCAAGAGTGCATTTAAGTGGCGAAAATACCACAGCAGCAATTTGGGCTTGCAAGTAGGGCTGTGTTGAGGTGATGGGGAATGACAAGGACCACTCACCGCGAGCGCTAATAAATACCGAATCCAGGAACAATGTTAACCGCAAGGCAACAAAATAATTAATCCACTTCACGTACGTCCGCACTAGAAGGGTGGAAACACGTCAATTAGTTGCTCCGAATAACAAGAGTACAAGGACTGACGACTTTTTGCCACGCCCTTTTGCCGTGGTCTTGGGTTTTGGCTTGACAGAACATTGTCTAAATAATTATCCGGCGATGAGACAGACACCGCTAAACGCACTTCATCTTTCTTGGTCGTCCGACCTTTCTTCTTCGGAGGTGGATCCTGTCGTTCGGGAGGCGTGAGTCACCCTGGGAAATTGACACGAATAAAATCTGGTAGTCTCACTTCTTCCATCTCTTCATCTGACCTACAAAGAGGATTCAGTAATCCAAACCCTAGAGGAGGAGCAGAAGAAAAGAAAGGCGAACAAAGGAGTGTCATCTTTGCTTTTCGAACTTGTGGTTTTGGGCCTGGAGACAGCGCTTGAACGCGTCGACCTGCGCGTGGGCAACGGTGCTTCCACGTCTTCGGTAGCAGCCACAGTACGCTTACGCTAAAACAAAGATTTTATTCAATGGTGACACAAAGTAGAAAATCGGAGAGGGAAACGTACCTTGGGAGGCATTTTCAAATTTTAGAAGGTGAAAGCAGGAACAGAAAAGGAACTACCTGCGCGCCACTTCTTATACCTTTGACAAACAACCACCACCATGACTCAAGTGTTTAACCCAAACCCAATTATTTTTAGCTCCTCCAAGCCTACAAAGAAGTTTAGACCTAGTGATAACTTGTGGATGGACGAACCGAGCTCTTTCCGAGCTACCTCAATAGAAAACAGCAACACGGAAGAACCAATCGACCAAGACGAAATCTTCGGTCCGCATTCTTTCGTTCCCTCAAAGAGAGCCTCTTTACACTTATACATACTTGCTTCAAAGATTTGATTCGTTCGATATCCGATCCCGAACATCCAAATTCACTCGAAGAATTACATGTCGTTTCTGCACCACAAATCACTCTACCTGCAAAAAATCGGATCCATGTCGAGTTCACACCTACTGTACCCCACTGTGGGATGTCAACATTGATTGGTCTTTCGATACGAGTTAGGCTTATGAGAGCATTACCTGAACGGTTCAAGGTTGATATTCATGTCCAGCCTGGAAGCCACCAGAGTGAACATGCTGGTGAGTCATGCCCGTGTTTCGGTTTAGAGAGAGAAGCAGAAAAATCTGATTTATTTGTAGTGAATAAACAACTCAATGATAAAGAGCGAGTTGCAGCTGCTTTAGAGAACCCAGTTCTATTGGAAACTGTGGAAAGATGCCTTGCGCCTGCTGGGCTGAGAGGACAGCCTGCGCTTTAGGAATGTTATATAAGTCAAGTATGTTCTTTTGATTAACCTGTTTCTAACTCTTTGGATGCTGATCTTCATTCCAGTGTACCTTTAACACACGTGTTCTGGTCTGGGGATGTAACAACCCGGATTGCCAGGCTTGGCGACCTTCAAGATCCTGATGAGATGGAAGAGAACCTAACGAGCTCCTTCCTTTTCTTGTGCAAGTCTACCCCAGGCTGGGCGGTCGTATCGTCGGAGGCAGTCTGGCTGAACATGCCCTCCAGCGGGCGCGAGGCTGACCGTCGGCTTTGCATTTTAGCTGAAGTCCAGTTAAAATTTTTCATCTCCAGAGCAGGACACTCCATGAGGTAGAAAGAGTTAGGCAACCTTGCGCTCTCTCAAATGTTTGAGCCAATTGTGAGAACGCTGTATGTCGGTGGAGATACCCGCATTCCACCGTTCAACCTTCTCCTGTCCCCACCGAGCGGACTGTGATTGCCGCAGATCACGGTATCACACTGCCGCTGCAAACGAGGCAGAGTCCTGGTACTTTTGATTTTGTTTGAGTTTCACTCAGGCGAAGTCTTTGCGGGTTCATGGCGGCGCTCATAGCGGGCGAGTTTCATTGATGATGGCAATCAAGATGGAGAGTTCGTAGTGCAATGCGGCCGGGTCTCCAACACAGACTTTTACTTATTTTGCATTAATTCAAGGATCAAAAGGGCAGAGTAAAGGGGCTTTTGAAATGGAAGCGGGTTGTCAAAAATGAATGTGTGACGAAAGGGTTTTGGTGATGACGGGTGGGCAACTGGACTGGTCCCGAGTTTGGTGGCAGAGAGTTGCAACTTGGATTCGACCAGTGAACTGACCGGTATGGGCTGGCTTTCGTCCTTGTTCAGCGCGCCAGCTCGTGGTAGTCCACGGACACTAGATACTTCAGAAGCTTTTTCATTGCCGATGGGGTCTCCAACGCTCAGCCCACAACCAGACGGAGGCTCCTTCACTTATCCACCTACTTACGCCAGCCTCGACGCTTCCAAGTACGCTCACTTTTTACTCTCTTCAATTCTTTGCT
>JAJTUO010000135.1:0-73318 GCA_021399455.1 Flagelloscypha sp. PMI_526
CTTCGTTTCTCCATTTCATCAAAGAACTGAGCCTACATGAAAGAACAATAAGTTTTCGGAACATATCCCTAACGTGAAAAAGTGAAAAGTGACTCACAATCTGGCTTTCATCTTGCATATCCGCTGGTTCCTGATAATAAATCGCACAGTCCCCTTGACTCGGTACATGGAACCTCCTTCGACCAATAAACATCCAATCTCCTCCAAATAAGGCAATCCGGCTCGACACCAAGTCAAACACGGGGGGCGATAGAGTGACAGTCCCGAGCCGCAAACAGCGGAGTGACCATAACGCTCTTGGGACACCCGTCAACCCAGGTTCGTCAAATTCGAACATTACCCGTTCTATATCGGAGAAAGGTAACGTATCTGCCAGTGAATGCGAGCGTATGAAGTGAATTGGTGAATCGCCGAATGCATCGGACTGCTGCGTTGGTAGGGATGAGACTGGATGTAATGTCCAGGTGCCGTAGCAATGGAAGGTCGACTTGACTCAACGCTGCCGAGATCCATGAATCAAGGTGTTCCTCATCCGCAACAGGAATTCCGCCCCCGCTCAGTTGGGTAACGCGAAGTTTGAGACTTCGTAGAGTAGGCCCATGACTGTTGAGGAAGAAGGAGAGACCAGAGGGGTCTCCAAAATGCGGCGCACAAGCTGGAACAGAGAGGGAGAGTGTTTGGAGGAAGGTGATGCAAGGGAGGGAAAAGAAAAGCGGAGCCCAGTCGAGAGGTTCTCGGGACGAGAGCGATAGATTCCGAAGAGTGTCTCGATGATTTGCAATCAGCTTCATAATAGGCTCAAACGAGTCGCCTTCGGTAACTGAGAGTGACCTCTCAGAGTCGCTCGAAAGCTGCTGTTCCCAAATAGGGTCCACACGAACGGAGAGGTCAAGGCTCTCAAGTTGTGGCAAATCCAGAGCCGAAGAGGAGCAAAATAGGCTTTGGAGCTTGTCCATGGATACATCAAGAGATAGTTTTCGGATGGTCGGGGTGAAGGCCGTGAGGACGAAAGGTACGGGCGCTGTGTTTATGGATGAGCAACCCTTCGCCACACCACATGATGTGGTACTCCTCTAAAGATGGGAGATTGCCCAGGACGTCCAAAACTATCTTCATAAATCCTTGGAGGTGCGAAAGGAGAGGGAACGTGATCTGCATGCGCCATCCTTCCTTCTCAGAACTTGAGTGAGCCGGGATCGGTGATGGCTTCTGGCCATGTCGTAATCTTGTTGCGCATCGTCGCGGGCGGGAACAATTGGGCAAAGCATCTTTTTCCAAGATATCCCTGACAAAATGAGGGTGGAGATGGAGTATCTTGACTCGCTTAGCAATTTCGGGATCTCTGCTCGAATGAACGCGTCAGGGGGCAATTCATTAGTTACAATTGGTCGGAACTTACTGTAGTCGTAGCAGGGTTTTGAGCATGCTCTGGGTAAGATATGCGAGGGGAAATTTGGCGGTAGCGCTGCTCCATAGCCAGCTCGAAGAAGATGTGATTCACCTCGTAGAGGTGCTGCAACGCCAATGGCGGCAGAAATCGGCATATGTTGACCCAGATCTCGCGGGGCCAAACACTGGAGGACATGGTGGAGCGAAAGCAAGAGGCAAGCCAGCCGATGTCGACGTGAGCAAAAGTACAAATGCAAGGGTGCGTGCACTTGTCCACATTTGTTTAGCTGTCAAAATGCCAGATAGCTTTGATGCCATGTCGCATTTATGGCGGCTGGTGGCGCCAAGTGTAATGAAAAACCACACCACCCCTTGCAAATTGCAAGGCACTCCCTCTGGAGATCTGGCGGAGAAGCTCAGTGAAGAGAACGTCCTTCGTTCCTGGATGGTGGAAAGAGAGATGATGCGCAAACTTCTCCTTCGGCAGAAGCACGCGGCGCGTTAGGTGACATCACTTCGGCTTTGCAATCCCTGATAACCGTTCGCCTAACGGGATTGTATTGAATTGAATTTAATCTGAAAATGCTCCTGTTCCCCTTCCGTACAACGGGGCAAACATCATCCCCCCCTCATTCAACTCAGAACGTTGTCCAATTGACGGAAATCTCTCTGCCGAGCAAAAAATCGCTCAAACACTTCAAAGTTTTTTATTCTTTCCCAAACAACGGATCAGTGATTACTGTCCCCGTCGGTTTCCCGCCAGCCAGGATGTCGATAGTCACAAACCTCGAAGGACGTGGGTCCTCATGAACTGACGCGACCACAAGCTCCACGACATATACATGACCGTCTAGCAGGATACCCAAGTCCAACTGAGGCGCGTGCCTGTCGAACCGTTCCCGTCGAAAATGCATGGGCACGCATCTGGCATGACTTGTGCTCAAACGCGCAGCACCAGTCCTGGTTGCTTCAAATAACTAGTCGGAGGTGTTTCGACCCCGGACATATATGACAAATATCTATCTGGTCTTCGTGGACTCTCTAGATGGAGTCAAGGAAAGCAGACGCAAACAACAGAGACTTGATGATTGTCTGCAGACATCTCTTCAGGCGCTTTCGATTCTCCGAATACTTAAATGAACATTGACGGCTTCACCTGGCTGGCAGCAGCTCCCTGACTGACATGAACGACGACGGAAGACTGGAAGAAAGTGAAGTATCGTTCGGCATTCGGGACGCAGGGCAGAATATCGGGGTCAAGTCAAAAGTCTCCACTGAGCAAAAGGCGCTTGGGAAGCTCTGGAAGTACCCATTATAACGACAGCTGACAAGTATCGTTGCGACAGAGAAGAACTATATAAAGAGCGAAGCCTACAAGAACAAACTTATAGACGCAACATGTCGCCATCTAGAAAAAGGCTGGGGTTCAGAAGAGTCCTCCATGTACTAATTCTGGGATGTACAGGAAATATGAAGTAAAACAAGGTAAAGCAGACAAATGAGTGCTCCATTGGTAATCAAAGGAAGTCCGGGGGATCTAGGTGTCCATGGATGTATGCGTAAAGAATTGAAGATTGGTGTCCGTGTGAGAGAACCTACTCAAATGTTCGATATTAGCAAACGATCTAGAATGGAAGGACAGGAACTCCATACCAAGCCCGTTCTAACTGGCATCCGGCATCTCACAATGTCAATAACTTAGCTGTGGAGCATTTTGTGACGGATAGTCGAGTTGAGTAGGAGCTATTCATGTTTCAGGATTAGAATACGATTGTTTCATGGTCGAAAGTCCGACATACCAAATGAGAGAAAACAATGTCAGCAAGGTCAGGTGGACGCTTATGGTCTAGGTAGTGCAATCTGAATAATAATGAGAAATAGAAGGAATACCTAGTAAAAGGAACTTGCCGGAGAAGAGAGGAACGTGGACAGTAACTCCATCTCCATATTAAATGCCGAATCAGCCTCCGATGCAGTAAAGAAGGTTTGCTGCACTGGGCTTGGCATGCTGACGTTGTTATTGAAAGTAGGCGTCGTTGGTGTTGATGGGGTTCCTCGGCTCGAGGTGAGTTCGACAGGAGGGGTATAACTTCTCCGAGCTAGACGGGAACCATTCGCCGAATATACGTAGACTGAGTGTGGTCGAAAGAGAGAGCGTCCGGCATCAGACTCGTAAGAAAAATGTCTGCTATGCCCGCTGAATTTGGCGGGAAGAGGGAAAGCGGGCAGGGATGGAGGCATTTGACGTCTCGAGGTACGTTGAAATGGAGGGTCGTGGAGGAACATTAAGGGAGGTCGTTGAGAGAACGGAAGGGGAGCAGGTGCAAGAAGCAGCAAAATCCACAGATAAAATGTTGGGAACCGCAAGATATAAGAAGGCTCAGGGTGCCTTCTCCTCGAGGCTATGACAGAGAGGAGCGAGGTTTGCGGAGCTGGCCTGACTCCTGAAGGGACCGCTCTCTCACGGCTTTCCCATCAATTAGGGTAACAAGGTACTGTTGTTACAGCGCCCAGTGCAAAAACCACGGCAACTGTTTCAACACCAAGACGTGCGTGAGAGCCAGAGGCAAGCACTGAAGTCCAAGCGCCGATGTTGAAGGAGCCTTGTCTTGACTTTCATCAGTTCATTTCGCACAAACGGACAATCACCGTCAATGACTACAAATACAAAATCTCAGCCTTCCGCGCCCCATCACTCCAGCGCCCTGGCTTCTAATTCGTGTCTTATCCCGAATGAAATTTGGGAGCTCCTCATGTCGTTTATTCCACCAGAGGAGTTATGGCGTCATCGTTGTATCTGCAAGGCAGTTTACACAATTGCTTACAAGGCTGAAATGTGAACTCTTGACCTCTCTGAAATTGTCTCTGTGCTGAGACAACGATGGCAGCTTGCACAGCTTAGAAAGTACATTCACACCCCGCCTCATTCTTCCCAGCCACTCACCTATAATATTCGCAGGGATTTATCCCTGCCCGCTTGGGTCAATACGATTTGTCTTACCCCAAAGATTAAGATCGAACCGTTTCCTACTGCCTTTGAGTGGCGTATGATACACGCCATGCGTGCATTTTTTCCCTTTGGACCTTCATACGATCGGGTCCTTCTCGGTAATCTCCACAATATGAATACTTTGAAGATCGTGGAGAAATTCTTCATGAGTCGAGACATCCCCCCCATTCCTCGACATTGCCCGAACACATTCATGGTATTCAGCCTCTACGGTGTACAATTAACGCAGCTCGAGCTTTGGTTGAATAGTCGAAATGGGCACAATCCTTACTCTCCATCTAATAAAGGGTTAAACTTACCCAAGCTTTGGGTGTTTAAGCTTTGGAACAATGTCCCTAGTCCTGTGTCCGCCACCCTTGGTCAATTCCTTCCTTCAAACGTCATATCATCTTGAAGAAATTCATTTGAGGACAGCTTTTGGGGTTCGCAATCACTTTTGCTGACCAAAAACAACCCATCATGTCTTCGACAATTCACTTGGATTTGTCCAGCACCTTTTTTTTCGCCTCGAGAGGAAGCAGTTATTCCTCTGCTGAATTCAACCCGTGCATCTTTGACAGATTTGGTACTACACCCTCTTCCAAATGGTATACTAGATGGCAACTCAGCACCGATCCCTCTTGATTTCGAGCACCTCGTTTCCCTCCGACTGCGTATTGTGCCTCTTACATTCTATGCAGAACATGTCTTCCGCATTCCGTGTAACTTACGGAATCTGGTTCTTGTCATGCAAAACTGGCCTATGGATGCCCTTGAATCGCCCGAACAATTCTTCAACTTCTTGGGTGGGTGGCAGAGCCTTGAATGCTTGACCATACGTCCATGCTATTTTGAGATGAACTACATCCTGGTGCTAGCCCAATCGCTCCCAATACTCCACTCGCTGACAATTGAGTTCCCGCATTTGCTCATTCCAAAACCTGTAAGTCGTTTTGTTTGTATCGCTTCACTGCTAAACTTCACTCCAGAATTGGTTGACTTGGGTTACATCTGAAGAAATTGATTCTTTGTTCTCTCCATTCCTTACAAACTGGAAGCTTCATGACCTCGGTTTCGTGCACGAAGATCCCTCGTCCGCATTGGAATTGACCAGAGCCCTGGCTGCGAAAATTCCATCTGTTTCACCTTTTTATGGACAAGGTTGTATGAGTGGAATCACGGCGCCTTCCTCAGATTTTTGGGGAATGGAAAAGAGCTTCTGGGAACACTGAGTGCTTGGTCTAGGTTATGTCTCTTTCCGTCTTCCTCATGAAAAAGACGGAGGATCTAAAGCTAATTGCAAAGTCACGCACAAGCACACTACATATCGTTGTCCACAATAGAGTCTTATTTGTGATTCGTTCTATTCTTCGTGGCACACTCGCATGAAATGAATGAAGGCTGTCTTCCGTATTCTTCTACGATATCATCTTCCGTGAGGAATTCAACCCTCATCGTAAATCAACTTGGATCTGTTCTCCACGGATACTATTTCATTCAACCGGTTGCATTCTCTCGAATCCTAATGGGTGGAAATAATTTGCTACAGCAAGTACACTTATTATCACTATGCGATCCAAATCAGTACGACTGAATAAATACCCTGCTCTTCCCTCCTTCAGTTAGAGTAAATTAGCGTCCCAGAATTCATGAACCAGTGTCAATGATGTGGGCAAGAGACTGTTCTGACAGCTACACTGATCATAGAGCGCCAGCGCTTGTGCTCACGCACCTTCGTTATTGCTATCAACAGTTCATTTCTCATAAACAGCAGGTTCAGCACTAACAACTCCATAAACCACTTCTCCACCTTTTGACTCAATCCACTGCGCTCATCGCGCAGCCACTATGTCCTCTAATTTGCATCCCATCCCAAATGAAATGTGGGAGCTCATTGCGTCGTTTCTTCTCCCCGAGGAGTTATGGCATTGTCGTGGCATCTGTAAAGCAGTTTACACAATTGCCTATAAGGCTGAGATGAGATGTCTTGACCTCTCTCATACTGCCCTCGCGCCAAAGCAACGATGGCAGCTTACACAGCTTGACAAGTATGTTTACACCCCACCTTCTTCTTTTCAGCCAACCACCCGTATTTTCGTAGGAACCCTTCCCTGCCCGCTTGGGTGACAATTGTACACCTCACCCCAAATATCAAGTTGAAACAATTCGCCACAGCTTTTGCATGGCGTGCGAGAAACTTGTTGCGTTCAATACTACCTATTGGAACCGCAAATGATACCGTCGTTCTGAGAAATCTTCCTAATGTCAGCAGTTTGAAAGTTATAGAGGAGTTTTTCAACGATCATTGGGTTATAACCTCGACCATTCCTCGACGGTGTCCGACGATATCTACTGCGTTCAGCCTCTATGCCTCGCAGCTAACCCATATCGAGCTGTGGCTCAATAGCCGGAATGGATACAAATCTTATTGTCCCTCTGCAGGAACGCTGAGCTTGCCCAAGCTTCGTGTATTCATACTTTGGAACGAATGCTTGCTGGCGTTGCCGACCACATTGGCTAACCACTTCATTCAAGAATCATACCACCTGGAAGAACTCCACTTAAGGACATATTTTTTGGGTCCGGAACCGCTTTCACTGCCTAATTCCTCGCAGATATGTCCACCGCGCTTGCAGCGATTAACATGGAGTGTTCCCGAAGGATTTTGGCCCGACGACGTAATTGGCCCACTACTGCTTTCAGTAAAAGAAGCTTTGACAGACTTGACATTGTTTCGTCTTCCATACGGGCTACTGGATGCCAATGCAGGGCTAACTTCTTTCAATTTCGAACACCTCATCTCCCTTCGACTATGTATAGAGCCCGGTAACTTCACTCCAGAACGTATTTTCCGAATGCCTTCCAATGTGCGGAACCTGGTTATTTCTACAATATGGTGGCCGATGGATGGAGGGACGCTAATGAAACAGTTCCTTCAACTGTTGAGTGGTTGGCAATGTCTCGAATCCTTGACTATACGTCCATACCGATTTCACTTGAACTTCATCCCAGTTATAGCCCAATCACTTCCGGTGCTTCATTCCCTGACGTTTGAGTTCTCAAATCAGCCCATTTTAGACCTTAGAGGATTCGAAGTATGTCATTTGTTTTGATTGCCTTCTCTACTGATCTTCAAGTCAGAACTGGCCTGTGTGTGTTACAACTGAAGAAATTAATGCTATATCCTCTCCATTCCTCACAAACTGGAAGCTTCACGATATTGGTTTGGTACATGAAGATCCCTCGTCATCCCTGGAAATGACAAAAGCTCTAGCCTCGAAGATTCCGTCTGTTACATCTTTTTATGGACAAGGTCGCACTTCTGGAACATCTGCACCTCCGTATCGTTGGGAAACTGAGAAGGGTTTCTGGGTACATTAACGATTCAAAGTTTGGGTTCCTTTCCTGCTTTGGTAATGTTGATCCTTAAAGCGTGTATTCATGCACGGGCTTTCCACTAGGAGAAACATAACTTATTTATTCATTATACTTCTGAGGTTCCACGTAATTGAATTTATTCCAGCAACACAAAACGATTTACCACCATGACAAGCCCTCTTGCCACACGTCTGATCTACCAATCGTCAAAAGGCCAGCTTGTGACCAACTCTGCAGAGACGACTTTATCTCCTTCTGAAGTGCATCATACTCTTCAATAGTTGGCTCATGCATGACATCGTCGTCACCCGAGAAGGCATCCGCAATGTGGAGGATGATGTGGAGACGAAGGCGTGCACTAATACCCAGCAGCCTCATACCCAGCCTTACTACATCTTCATCAGAGGCACTGGTGGACTCTTTGTTGATTGGATTTAACGACCAGCCTCTCCTCGCGAAGACCCGAATGTGAATATCCGTAAACGAGGGAGGAAACTTTGCCTGTTCGAAATGCTGATTGACGAAGTTAAGGAACACTGTCCATGTCGTCCTTTCTAGGTCTATTGCGAAGTGCAAGCTTTCTAACTTCGGCATTTCGCTCAAGAGAATCGGCTGTCTCGCAACTGGAATTACCGGTTAGCACGCTGTCTCGTGATAAAACCAGGGCGGAAAGATGAACTTACTTAGCTCGTTAAGTATCGTCCAATCAAATGTCAAACGGCGCAGAGATGGCTTAAGAGTAGGAAAAAGATCCATTGACATGTCGGCTCCATAATGCTTATAATCTCCTAGGGCCAGGGTCTCAATAGATGATCCTTTTACTCGCAAGTACGTAGCGAGTGAGGTATTCTCCTCAAGGTCGGAAGAGGCCCAATAGCTGATTATGAAGTTTTTAACAGTCGGAAGTTTCTGGACGTCAGACATTTTGTTTGGCGTGGTCGTGAACTTGTCCAATTCTATGTTCCGGAGTCTGGGACAATGAGAAAGGATCACAGTCAAAGGGATATCCTCGATATAATACAGTGTGAGGCTATCCAAGCGAGGCATCAGGATAGTGTAAAGGTAGCCAAGGGTTTCCAATGGAATAGTTTCCCAGTCCATATAGCCAACGAGGCGAAGAACATGAATACTGGCATCTTCCAGAGCTCGAAAAAAGGTTGGTACTGGATCATTCTTTTCATAAAGAATATTGACACCGAGGACGAGAGATTTGATATGTTTGACCAGTTGACTTCCTCTTTCGCTCGTGAAGAAAGCCACCTTCTCTTGTGTTCTTTCGAGGATGCGAACATGAGAGAAGAGCGCAGTTTGTGCACAATGTTGGAAGAAGGAATTGACTAGTGCACAGGACTTGAGAGCTGGTACAGAAGTGTACCGTATAATCTCTGGGTAAAGGTCAGCTGGGAGAAAGGTCATGGTTGTTCAAAGCAAGAGAGGCACAGTCTTTGGTGATGCACCATCATTTCCAGTAATTAGTGGCATGGGTGATTTAAAAACAACTTTTCTCCCTTGCGTGTCTGCAATCGTTTTTTTTTAAATAATCAAGAGTTCTTATCAAGCAACCTGTGCTTGGTTGTGTTAAGAGTTCTACTTGGCTGAAAAAGGTACAGCTTTCACAAATAGATATTCAGCTATTGGACACTCTGTTATTATTATACCCTTTTAAGGGTCCACAAGATCATGAAGTTGTAAACGCGGCCGCTTCAGGGTTATCATCGTAGCGCCACCATCCACTGAATACAGTTCATCTTCAGACCAACATTTTCGTTTTTGTCCCAAACCCAAAATCAGCTCATCCGTTTCTCCTCCTTCTCTCGCACTGATTCGGCCAAGAGCTTCAACGATTTCCTCGAAGACCATCCGTTCTTCAGCGTCCTGTTTCCAACATTTTTCGATCAACTCCCACACGTCATCTTCTACGACATGAGATTTGGGTTTGCTTGGTCTCTCCCCTTGGAGAACAAGGAGAATCACAAGAGCATCCATTCGTTCGTGAGCGAATGGGCAACGTCCGGTGAGTACCTATGAATGTGTTCAGCTCTTACTGGGAAGAAAAGGATTGCCAAGCTCGATGGACTGACCTCGAGAATTGTGCACCCAAAGGCATACACGTCTCTTCCTTCAGCTAACCTGAGTTGAGTTGTTTCTGTATTATCCTCTTTACCTGGCTTTGAATTGAAACGGTCTGGAAAAATGACTTCTGGGGCCATCCACCTGACGCTTCCTCGCATACTATCATTCCCCTTCTGGGTCGTCATATTCTGGGTGATTGTAGCACTTTGAGAAGACAGGAATGTCGCTACGCCTAGATCTGCGAGGAGGGCAATGTAAGTGGAATCTCGGCCTGGGGAGATGAGGATGTTTGCCTGGGGATAGTCATTTAAATAAGATTCGGCTAGCTAGAAGAGGAAGAAGGCATGGAAGAGCTCACCCCTTTTACATCCCCATGGCAAATGTTGAGTGTGTGGAGATATTCAAGCGCCTGGGATATTTGATATAGCTAGGTTTTCCAAGGTTAATGCAGGTGCTCAAGGATGCTATTTGAGGTCCTACCAGAGTCAGTTTTGTCTTCATATCTTGGGGAGTCGCTCTCAAAAACTTCATAATATCTCCATCCCGCATGAAAGGCGAAACAAAGCATAATCTCCCGGGGATTGAGTTTGTGCTAATCCCAAGAAACGGGAGAACATGTTGATGTTTGAGAAGTCGCCAGATGATGGCTTCATTGAGGAAGGCACTAATGACTCTCCGCTTTTCAACTTCCTCGCTGGCATGATCATCGGGGTTGATATAGAGGCGGAGAACTTTGAGACAAACAGAATCTCCCTTATGAGTGCCTCTGTATATGTCCTAAATAGGTTCCCATCTCAGATATATGTGATACATGGGAAATAAAAACACGAACAGCGTATCCTCCTGCAGTAACTGGATGTTCGCTCGTTCGAACGATTCGGTTCAGGTGGAAAGATGGAGGAAGGGATTTGTGCATTGCTACAAGTTGCTTTATATGCTTATGAACAAACCTTTGTTCGCTTGGTGTCCATGTTCGATGCGATAACATCTACGAAGATGAGGTGTTAAGAAATTTCGAAGACAAATTATAAGTTCGGCACTAACGAATTCTAGCAAAACGACGAGTGAACTAGCACAGCCCCTTGTCAAAGATACAATATTTATTTTTTCCCGAGCTATAACGAGCTGCTCCAAATATTTGGTCGAGTGAATAAACCAGGGAGACGTCAAGGATTGTACAATGCCATGTTCTCCTCGAAATATGGCAAAAGCTGAAGGAGTCTGGGTGTCTCGCCTGAAGGCCGACCACTCTAGTCGACAATGAGGATGGATGATGTTGTTTAGCAGGCTCAGTGAACCTTGGACATGTCGGAGGACTTTGCAAATAAGAAGTGAGAGTTCAAGGATCATACTGGTTTCAATAATTAATAGAGCTTGGGGAAGAACACAAAGAGAACGCACAGCTCATCACCAGTTTCGAGCGAGAAAAGGAATTGTTCCAGAAGACCAGGTTCAAGACCGGTGTCCCACTCTGCCAAATGAGACAAGAAGAGATTCTTAGAGCAACCTGTCTCGGCACTGGGCGGAGTAGTAAGGGCTTTAAGTTCTTTGAACACTCGCTCAACATCAGGCTGAGGAATTCCGCGGTCCCTAATTGAAGAAATGGTGTTTATACTGAGGAGATCTTCTCCATTATCAAAGTACTCTGCAAGGTGGCCCAGTTTTCGGTGGGAAAGCCAGCGAACAACGTGATCGTGTGACCAGACTCGCAGAAAATCTTCAGCGGAAAACAGAGAGGGAAAGTCATCCATCGGGCAGGGGGAGGACGTAGATTACATGGCTGGGAGAGTATTTAAACAGTTCGAAGGAACATGAGCTGTGTCTCGCCTGGGAATCATGTTACCGCATTCCTTAGGATGCCGGTAACATACACTGATGTCTACCAGGCAGAGGAAATGCAAAGCTCTGGTAGAGCGGGCTCAAAGGGAATCAATCCGTTGATAGACCGACGGAACTTCGGCGGGGTAGGATCGTTGTGAAGAGCTAAAGAGGTGTGATGACATAAGCAGCCTCGACCTTTGCCTCCGTCCACGACCTTTATGATGTTCCCCCACACGCCTTAAATTGTCTTTAGACATACCAGGCCTCTCCGCGCTACAGAAATTCCCCCACAGAAATTTCTACCATCATTTTATTCGTTGGCCACACATTGGAATGGCCGAATTTGACACGGAACACCCGCTGAACGGATATCTGGCCTCTTTCGAAGACTCGCGAGGACTGGGACAATTATTTCACAATGCTTCGCAGTGGGCCCTCACCGCTTTTCGCAGACGGTCGGCAGCGAGGAGAGAGAAATTCACAGACAAGTTCAAGCTGGCGGTCGTGAATAGCGGCATCCTCAGCGAAGAATTATTGTCTTCCCATGTTGGAACCGCAACATCTGGCGCGTCGCTAGCGTCATTGGAGATGCTTACGGCTCGCGATAGCGAGCCCCTCGACTTAGACCCTCCGAGTCTAATTTTCGCATGCCTGGTCCTGGTTGTTATCCTTGGCGTCCAAACCACTCTACTCCTTGCCCTGCTCTTCGTTGGTGCTTGGGCTTATATCCATGCATCACCAATTGCGGATGGCCTCGATTCCTCTGAAGAAGCAGAACATGAAACCGCGACGGAAGTGAGCATTTCCCCCACATGCCAGTCTTTTTCATCACTAACACTCAAGCTCTAGGCACTATCGAGTCTGGAATCCCTCATTACTTCAGACACTGACTTTGAACGGTCTCTGAGCAGGGTTTTACCCATGTTCTCCGAAATGGACACCGTCAACGAAGAACCACTTGCCTTGCCCGAGTCCTCCATATTCACTTCCCCATCCAAATCACTGTCCCGTCGCTCTTCTTTTTCTCATGGAGTGCAACACTCTGCCGCACATATGAGCAAGAAGACACAGCTGAAGGCAGATCTGGAAAGAACCATTGAGATTACCACAAGCAATCTCTCCTCCGTTCGACAGTCCGTTCTTGAAAGTTTAGGCGACAGTGCTGAGCTTCGTATGCTTTCCGGAATGTACGGCCCTGATGCTCCTACTCTTGACGCAACGAGCTTGGCTATAGATGGGCCAGCACTGTCCCAAGCCGAGCGCATTGAACGTCGCGAAGAGATCATCTCCGCATTCAAATCTCCCATCAAGAAATCCCATCCTAAACCTCTCTCACTCGCCAGCTCAGCCGACTCCTCCCTCCTTTCCAATTCCGTGCCTTCCAGCGCCACATCAGACAAGCGACGGACATGGTCGCCATCTCGGTCACCTTTCGGAACAGTTAGCACTGCTTCGTCCTCTCACACGCAGAGGCAAACATTCCCCTTTTCAATCTCTACAGGCTCTCTCCGCTCTCGACCAACTTCTCTCAGTCCAATACCCAGAACGTCAGAAGCTGCCGGGGAGATACCGACAATATCTCCAAGAAAACGGAGACGGAAAGAGCTAGGTGTTTCATTGGGACCCATCATCTCTCGGAGTCACGATGACCTTCACACGACCCCTGCAGAGCCATATTCTGCGACGTCGAGTTCGTCAACCTCTCCTCCCGATTCAGCGACACTCAGATCTCCCCGTATTGGGACATCGCCTCTTAAAGCACCTATTCTCCTGGATGACGACATTGAAGATGAAAACGAAAAATTGGCAACAATGCACTCGGACGTCCAGCCACCGTCCTCATTTTTCACCCGCAAACCCACGCTCGCACGGTCGAGATCCTTCACTCATGCGTCGACGTCATCTAGAGGATCTTCTCACGGTGCTCTACATAACTCAACGATGTCAGCGTCATCCTCACACTACAACCATGTCAAGCGAAAGACGTCTTTTCGCAAGAACTCGAAACCGACCTTGCAGGCGCTGTTGGCTCATTTAATTCAGCAAAGGAGGTGGACTGTGAGTTGCCTTTTAGGGTTAAAGTTTGCTGGGCATCCATTAGAGCCTCCCGAGAGAGAAAGGAAGAGGGATAAAGTATTCCATTCGTGTAAGCTTTTTCCCGTCCGCAGTTGGCATAATTCCCTCTCTGATCTCATTCTATTGTTGTAGCTCATAGCCAGCGACGACGAGCACGGGCTCTTCAGCAGGCACAAGAGGCAGAAGAGTATTGGACTTCTGTCATATCCGTCCTCGAACTGCTCAAATTCGTCTTCGTGGAAGCTAAGGAGAAAGTTGACCGTCTTCTCAGCGAACTCGATCCCGCAGCTCTCATCAAGAGCGAACTCCTCGCTACGTCTATTGTAGGGGACACCTCTCGTAGACATAGGGCCGAACCACAGTCAGCTGCACTATTGCGAGAGAACGAGTTGTTACCTTCACAATTAGTCAGAGGTTCATTACACCAGCAACAACCAGGACGCCAATTCGGTCGCGTTCACACAAAACGTCCTTCGGTGAAGGACATCTTCCACTTCCCTGACACTACCTCCTCTACCTCTACGCCTTCAAATCCTCTCATCCTATCCTCGATGTCCGCCCCCACGTCTTTCGCTCCAACTATCGCACCCTCCAAGCGCCTCTCAACCCACTTGCTCAAAATCGAAGAACTCATGGATGGAGTTGGATCTGAGCTTGTCGGAGTCGCCGAAGCAGCCACTCATCATCATCGAACTTCGTCTACAGACGAGGAGCAGATGATTCTCGCGCGGTACGAAAATTTACGTCATCAGCTGGGCATAGCGTTGAGAGAATGCGAACGTGCGAGACCTGCACTTATGGATATTTTGCACCCTCCTTCCCGCCTCGTTGACGGGGAAGACGAAGGTGATGAAGGAGATCCTGGGTTGACGAGTGGTGGAGGTACGGACGAGAGCAGTGTCCCTCCTTACGAGGACGAACCCCATCGTTCAATTTTCGGTGGAGATGATGGGGTAGGAGACTTGGACTTGAATGTCGTGGAACCAACACCTTTGTTCGAATCTTCGGATCCTTTTCTTGTCGACGAAGGAGAAGAAGAGGTTTGGACTTATGACTTTCCACCCCCAAAACTCTCGCCGCTAGGTAATGATGCTGAGGATGGAAAGTTTGCGAGTGGCGTCGAGCCGGGAGAGTTCAAAAGGGAGAGGTCTAAAATGTCCAGAGAAGAGAGAATTCGATTAGCAAAGGAGAAGCGCGAGCTAAAAGCTCAACAACAGCAGTTGACCCCCACACAGGGTGAAGAGGACGAAGGAGGGGAGAAAGGGTATGGACCATCGAAAGATGTTGTGCAGGAGCTTAAAGATGTGATCTGGCTCGTTGGAGAGAAGAGGAAGAGTCGAGTTGCTAGTGTTGACAAGTCTCTTTCTCCTGAAGCACCTTCTCCTATACTTGATGTTTTATGACTTTTTCTTTTTTACCCCTCATTCTCTTTGCTCTCTGTACCTCTCTGGATTCCACTCTTTTGTCATCATATGCATATATACATTATCTTTTTACCCCCTTACTTGAGTTACTTATTTAGTCTCTCCTGCCGCTCCTTAAAATACCATGGCCCAGAGAATTAGAGAAAGAATAGAGAGGGTGATGAAAATACAAGCATGAATTCCAGTTTGAAAGTTCAAATGGTGGCGGTGTATGCTTGTCTTTTCGCTCCCATTCTGTGAATTTAGCAGGTATCCAATTGCGTCCTGCCGACATTCGTGCTTATCATTTTGAATAGTCCAGCATGTCGGACAGCCCCATGTCGATAGGAGCGGGTAGCTTTGCAACAATTTATGGAATACGGGGCATGAGCTTTGTCTTCAAAGTCGCTCATTTCCTTGACCGATCTGAGGAACTCCGCAACGAATATCTGGCCCTTGAGAAGCTATATAGTCTCTGCGAATCTACTTCATTTTTCGCTATTCCTCGCCCTATAGCATGTTATGACCCTGCAACGACAGAGCTTCTGTGTACTACACTCCCTCTTCACCCAACCAGAGTTCACGACGGTCGTCCCATCATTGATAGTCGCACCTTCCATCCTTCTTTCACTACTGCGACGTATATAATGGATCGCGCACACGCTCTCCCTATCCCAGTTGCCGATAAGATCTGCGAACTTTTCTATCCCCCTTTTGCCCTCGAGGCAAAAATTGAGTCTCCTCAGATCTGCCGTTTGTACTTTGGCAAAACCCTCGCTCAATCAAAACACTCCAAATTTCTCAATTCAAGCAATTTCCCTATCGATGTCTCACGGTATCGTTCTCTGCTAGAACGGTTCCCAGGCGGCAAGTTGGCGAGTTTGGAGGAGGTAACCGCTGGCATGGGAGAAATGCTGAGCAAAATCCATTGGGTAGTTGGTTATGACGGTCGAGATATCGAGTTTGTGATGGCAGGGAATGGGCAGAATTCGGTACGAAATTATGTGATTGACTTCAACCAAATGCGTCGCTTTGACGCAAAGACGACAAGTATTCAGCTCCTGGTAGATTCGTTCTTTGTTAACGACCCCTATTATCCTCGCCCAAAGCCGGAGGACTCGCTTTATCAAACATTCCGAAAAGCCTACCTTCAAGCGTGTCCTGTGGAGCACCGCGCGAGGGCATGGGAATTTTTGGACACCATTGAAGCACAACAGGTGGTGAATAATATTTCCAACTCGTAATTCTCTCACTTCAGGGGATATGACTATGTGGTCTTGTATTGCAGTCTTCGATATCGTTACATGTAATGCCAAATTTAGTAGTACAGATTTCTGAATCTTTTTCCAAGGAATAAAAAATAACTGACTGCTCCGTTCGCCTTTTGGGCTTAGATAGCTGTTGCAAATCCGACTAAGGGATATCAGAGATTCATATATGGGCAAAAAAGACTGATCCACCAACCTGCATCTCTGCCCAAATCATAAACTGTATAGTAGCGGCGCAGGAACACGTCCCCGATAATCCACTGTACGGCTTAGAATAAGCAACCATCTAAAGAAAGAGCATAAAGACGTACCAAATCCCCCCAAGGAAGTTTTATATCCTGAGGCGTAAAGGACGAAATGCACGACCCTGAAACCTCAAGGATATAGTCGGTCGCTTTGAGCGGGAATGCTCTCCCACCTAAGAACCAATCAACACTGGATAAAAAAGGAGAATATCCAACACGCTAACCAAAAGTGAATGTGAAATCCGGTAAACTAGGAACCGTCTTGCAGTCTACAGTATATTGCCCTGTCCAAGACTTTTTGGCTCCAATTTCCGTATTGATCATTTCACCGACAACCACTGGTACGACGATGAGAGATGTTCCTGTGTCAATAGCTGCGCCTGTATTCTCAAGTTCCAATTCGTCATCTCCAAAGGCAACCGATTCAAGTTCGACCTCCCAGTATGCTTTCTGGCGCACAGGGACGTAAGTCAGTTCACCTGTGTATGCTGACTTGTCAATCCCGCCAAATACGACCTCACCACCGTCATCTTCAGTTCGACCAATTCGAAATGAAACTACAGGTTCATCTAAGAGACCCTGGTCTATTGCCTTGTAGATTGGAGGTGTAATGCCATTGACCGCAATAGTGTTATAACCTAGACCAAGAATCCCATCGAATCTGAAATAGTTCGTTCCTCAGATTATTGTCTAGGACATTAGTATCAGATTGAACTCACTTCCCAAAAGCAAAAGCTAAACCAGGTTCCTTCGTCGCCTCAGCAAAGTCGAGTCCATATACCCAGAGGTCTCCAAGAGTCAGTTTGTCATTGGAGACAAAACCCTCCATAGAACCACTTCCATACTGAATGGAGAATGCAGAGCCATTGGCCCTGTAGGTTGAAGATGCTGAGGAATCGTATTTGGCATGGAGGAAACAAGCAATGGAGGTACATTTCTTGCTAGGAATCCAAAGATTGGATGAGCTAAAACAAGAGGGCTTAGCATCGGGTATGAGACACGAGCGTTAAAATTCTTACCCTGTGTCAAGAATCACTTTGAACTGGAGAGATGCACAAGATAAATCTTAGCAAACAGAACGGGATAGGGTGCTTGAAAGATGGGGACCAACCTTTTGACCAGGGCTGCCCAGCTCGATTTCAGCAAAATACTGAGCATTTAGATAGTCTAAAAATGTCGTAAGGTTTCTCTGATTACGTTAATATTGTCATACAAGACGTACTGCTGAGGGGAAGACGATGTCCCCCAAGTGTAACAGGTCGCTGAGCGTCTCCATGGACGTTGTACTTTGCGGCCAAGTGCGAGAGCTCAAATTCGACAGGTGAATTTGGGAGGCCGGGCTCAAGCTTATTTAACTTGGATTTGAAGACAGCAGCCAAAGAAAATGGGAGCCACGCGATGAGGGCGAACGGCTTCATGGTGGTGGGACGACAGAGGCAAACGCGCAGCCAAGTTGATTAAAGTTCTGTCATGGTTCAACTTCCCCCGTTGAGACCCTGAAAAGTCTGTCCAAAGTCGATTGCTTCGTGATCAGACGGGAAGTTGATTACGTCATACTCTTGTGGAAGAACCACCATGTCGACGCTCGTGTCTAAAATCTTCACTAGTCTGTGCGCGGCTGGACACAGCTTTCAACTGCTAAGACTTCTTCAGAATCATCAAAATCACCTCAATTGAACAAGAAACACGCTCCGAGTCGTGTTAATGAAATCAATTCCGGTGGTCCGCGCCTCCCAGTCGAACTTCTCGGTCTTATACCATACCATCTCGATCGCAAAGAGTTACTAGCATGCTGCGCAGCTACGAGGGCCTTGCGTACTTTCTCTCGCGCTCATCTATTTCGAACTGTGGTCGTCGCAAACACGAGTTCGCCGCCATCTTTTGACCATACCGCCTGCCTCATCCAGACGGAGGAACTCGGGGAAGTGTTGAGCACAATTCCCGATATTGGAAGCATGATCTGCTCTCTAATCCTCTTTCACTCCCCTGCCACTCATGCATCTCACTGGATATCCAATCCATATGCATTTGACGCGATTTCGTTCAGTGCCTTCCTATCAAGGTGTTCCTGCATCGAGACGTTTTCCATCTCTCGCCCATTCATTAGCACGATGGGGTCCACTGGTAATCGGTGGGAGTGGGCCGATTTTGATGTTGAACTTCAGAGCGCTATTGAGCACATCGTAAATTTACCCACCCTGAAGGACCTACGAATCCATGAACATATCATCTTCGACTCTCCTCAAGATTTTTTTGATATCTTTGCGGGAGAAAATCGGAACAGTCTTGTTACGTTGGAATTGGCAGATGTTTTCTTCATTAGCACACGACATCCGGCCCAAGCAACTGGTCCTCGAGCTATACTGGAGACTCTGAAGCTGGGCTATATTGATGGGTCATTTACACCTTCCCTTCTATTATCAAATGATTCCCCATTCAAACTGTCAAGGCTAAGATCTCTAGAATTGAATGGTCTAGGACCAATGGACGACGAGTGGATAAAACTGCTTTTAGATGCTCAAGAATCGCCTTCGACGCTTATACACCTGGCGCTCCTTGACATTGAAGGTATTCTTGCTTGTTTTTCTCTCAGACTATTGTCTGATTAGATTATTCCATCCTAGGTTACCCGCAAGATGCAGGATTCCTCAGAAGCTTGGAACGTTTCACTTCTATTCGGACTCTCCACCTGTCTGAAGACCGAGATCCTCTCCAAAAGTCATACATACGGCCATCAAACCTCGACTGCCTTCCCTTCTGGTTGTACACTCTTCCCACCCGAAATACCATTGAGGAGCTCGTCGTTCATCAAACAGACTTACAGTACGATTCATCCACAATTGCATCACTTGATGGGATAGTTACAGACAAGGACATTATGCCACGGTTGAAGCGTTTGGTTCTGAAAATCACCATGAGCGACGAATGGTATGGACCTGTGATCGAAAAGGAATTTGAGACCAGACTCTCAGCGGCTAAGTCAAAAGACATGGTTGAGATTGAGTATATACAAGGGACGGCGCTGGACTGATGCCAATACTAGTAGCTCGGGCGAAAGTGCTGAGTGAATTTGGCGTAGTACTCACTTCCTTGTATTATTACAATTCTCTCTCATTTAATATGCACTTATGCTATAACGTATCAGATGGACAGGCTGGAAATTTGAGTTTTACTATTGTAGCTCAAGTTGTTTGAAGAGTGAATGCATTCATCAGGGTCTTACCAGAACATCCATGCGCTGTCTTGTCTAGAATGCCTAAGGGTTTGTGCACAGCGAGATACATAAATCACCTGTTAACATATATCCATCAGAATTACTCAAGTCTCTCGAATTGACCGAAACATCCCAGACTGTTTATCTGAATGAGATCAAGCCCACCGTCGGAACCCCGCACCTCCCAGTTGAACTCCTCGGACTTATCCCTCTACACCTTCGTCAAACAGAGCTATTGGCATGCTGTGCTACTACTAGGGCTTTGCGCACCTTTTCTCGTGCACATCTCTTTCGAAATGTCATGGTCGTAGACACAACCCAATTCATGCGAGAGGATGAAGTCTTCCTCATCCAAAAGGAGGAACTCGACGCAATAATGGCACTTTTTCCCGACATTGGGGACTTGATTCGCACTCTTACCCTCTTTCACTTCACGACCCTCAATATATCTCACTGGATAACCAATCCCTCCCTATTTGATGTAGCCAAGTTGTGTGCCTTCCTCTCGAACTGTTCCCGCCTCGAAACATTTTCTATTTCTCGACCATTTGGCTATTCTATGGGATCCACTGGTAATCGAGTGCAGTGGGATACTCTGGGTATTGACATTCAGAATGCCATCCGACAGGTCACGAAACTACCCACCTTGAAAGATCTACGCATTCATGACCACATGGTCTTCGAAACCACTCAGTCATTCTGTGATCAATTCGCTTTCGACGATCAAAGCAGTGTCGTTCATTTGGAACTCGCTTGCATGTACTTCCTCGATGAACGGCTTCCTAGAAGTGTAGCTGGTCAACAAGCGACCCTCAAAACTCTGAAAATGGGGTATGTCGGCGGACCTTTCATGCCATTTACGTTGTTATCAGCCGCATCTCCATTCGATGTATCTCAACTTCAGTCACTAGAACTGGTTGGCATAGCCCCACTCGACGACGATTGGATGACGAGGCTTCTGGATGCCCAAAAATCCCCTTCAACGCTTAAACGTCTGGAGCTTATTGGCGTCGAAGGTTCGCCTTTCTTCTTTGTTTTGAATTGTTGTTGATTTGATTGCGCTTCGTTCTTAGGTTACCCACAAGAAACAGCCTTTCTTCGAAGTCTAGAGCGCTTCACTTCCATTGAGACTCTCCACATATCCGAGGACCTGGATCCATTCTTGACATCATACAAGAAGCCTACAAGCTTAGATTGCCTCCCATTCTGGCTGTACTCTCTTCCTATCCGACATACTATTCAGGAACTCGTCATCCACGAAACAGACTTACAGCACGACTCATCGGTGATGGCCAGCCTTGACGGGATCGTCTCTGATGGCGACATGATGCCACTTCTCAGACGTGCTATTTTGAGAGTTCATTTGAAAGAGATGGAATCTAGGTCCATAGTCAAGGAGAAATTGGAGAACAGGTTCCTTGCAGCGAAGTCGAAAAAGCTGTTTGAGGTTGAATATTTTTATCATGGAAAAGAAGTTCGGATCTGATATCTAATAGTTGGTTCTCTAATCTGTATTATATCTCTCGAAAAGAGAGCGTATGACTCTTGCCATCCTAAATGAGATTACCAAACTGGCAAGGGCTAACGGTAACGGAAGGCATAGCTCTTTTGACCTCTTTCTCACACATTGTAAGATTTCTAAGACTCTCAAACACATTGAAACACCAGACCCTTTCTTAATTCTATGTCCCGCCATCGAAAAGCTGAGATGAAAGTGTGTGACATTCTTCGTTGTATGATAATCACGAATACCAACTGTAGAGAGAATCCACTGAGATCCGGAAAGACTCTTTGACTCCAAAATCGACGTCACTTCTCGTTCTATCCTCCATCTTGACGTCAGCAAGTCACTTGGTCTCTTGCTGAGCTTCATGAATGTTCTAGAACTCTTGACAAAGAATTCCGGAGCATGAATTCCCTTAATCATTCCTAAATTTGTCAGCAAGACTTCCCTTTCGTCTTGACATCACCAGGTCACTTGATCTCTTCCCTGGCTTCATGAATTTTCCAGAACTCCTGAGTAAAAGCTCCAAAATATTTGTTCCCTCGATCGTGCGCAAAGTCCCTCTGGTGTTATGCAAGTGTCTTTCACATATTTGGGGCCATTGACTCTGCGGTAGTGGTAAACACAAGATTTATCAGGGCATTCCCTTCCCCTTACTTTAAGCTACAACTCCGGCGTTGGTGCGAACCATTCTCGACCACGTGACTGAGTCGACGGTTCTCGAAAGTTCTCGAGCTTATACATCCACTCGCATATGATATCATCTAAGAGTTTCTCAGAGTATATAAACTACGCAAGTCCAACGATTGCTACCCATCTTCAGATTTTTGCATTATGTCTATCCTTCAAGAATTTCGACCACTCTTTCGCATGCTCGAAGAGCCTCAAGCCCGACAGCCTGCATTCTACTCGGCTCGCTCACCCCAGCGCGTGGGGAACCATTTCCTCGATGACACGGGAATCCTGCATCGACTTGAGCCTGCTGTGGATGTAAAGGAGTCGGGAAACACATACATTGTTGAGGCCGATTTGCCAGGAGTGAAGAAAAAGGATGTCGATGTTCATGTTGGAGAAGGGGGGAGGAGTCTCATCATCCGTGGTAGTGTGACGAGGTCATTTGGAGATTCGTCGCCTTCCACTGGTGAAAATGTTGCTGCAACGCCGGCACCCACTGAAGGTATGACAGTTTGCTCGCTCATCATGAAGACGTATTAACGATGTCAGGCGCAGAAAAAGAGCCGAAGCATGTGACCCTCTCGTCGGAGAGGTCCTTTGTCGAAAACGCTACGTTCACTCGAACTATACTGTTCCCTCAGGCGGTTGATGCCAACCGTATGAAGGCTCGACTTCAGGATGGAGTGTTGACAGTCCATGCAGAGAAGCTGGTCCATGAAAATGCCCCCAAGCGCATCGCCGTCGAGTGAGGTTATGAAAATAATCCCACCCGTAGTTGAAGGAGAGTTCTTTAAGCCCTGCCCGCTTTTCTATGCCCATGAAATGGCTTCCTTGTACAATGATAATCGGATCTGTAGTGTATGATTACACAAAATAGCGAATAAAATCCACGCACCTTTCCATACTCTGTGGCATGGTTGTTCCGAGCTTTATAAGCCAGATTGGCGCAACTTGGCAATACAATTAAGTAGGTTCAAAAAAAGCGTACAGGCTTACGAAGAAATAGAAGCCATCCCTGACGTCAACGACGGCACTTTGGCCAACTCCCCCTCGAATTGAGTCGGGATTGAGCAAAAGGTATAATAAATGCAAGATTGCATTATCAACAGTTTCTGAGCACAAGTAAGGTCGGAGGGCTTTTCGGACCCAATGGACAGCATTGGATATTGTTAGTCATTCTGAACTTTTATCTCTAGATAATTTCAACGCATGTATGAGCTCAAGTCAAACAGAAGGGTAGACTTGGGCGCTCTTGAAGTACAGCTGACGAGCGCGAAGCGCCCGCACAATTTGTTTTTGGAACTATCATGTCGTCTATCTCGTCTATGGCCCTTACTAGTTTGTTTCCAATATCACAAATAGTTCGACTGCCCATATATTTCCCTCAGAATCGTCAAAGTTCCTCCAAGTGAACAAAACACTCCAGCAACCGCAACATCGTGTGACGGAGCTCGAGGTAGTTGGAGATCCGCACCTTCCAGTCGAACTCCTTGGTCTTATATCATGCTATCTCAGTCGCAAAGAGCTGTGGATATGCTGTGCCACTTCTAGGATCATGCGCACGTTCTCTCGAGCGCACCTCTTGCGGACTGTCGCAATTACAAACGGGACTTCGCCATCACTGCCCGACGATGATACTTTCGTGATTGATACAATCCAACTCAAGAAGATAATGACCATTTTTCCTGACATTGGAAAGGCGGTTCGCTCTTTGACCCTCTTCCAGTCATCCCAATATTACCATGTTGGCCACTGGATATACAACCGCTTCATCGCTGATTGTGTTGAACTCTGTACCTTTCTCTCGAGTTGTTCTTATATCGAAACCTTTTCTATTTCTCGATCATTCGAGGATAAAATGGGATTCATTGGTAATCGGCGGGAGTGGAAGGGTCTGGAACCGAGGCTTCAGGAAGTAATTCCCAAGATCATGAATTTGCCCACCCTGAAGGAACTAATCATTCACGAGATCATCATTTTCGAGTCTCCACAGTCATTCTGTGACCAATTTAACCTCGAGCATCGAAGCGCTATCGTTAACGTAGAAATCTTTGGTGGCTACTTCGAGAAGCCTCAGCTTCTGCACAACTTAAAGGCGGCTAGTTCTCAAGCCATATTGGAAAGCTTGAAGCTAGCCTACGTCAATGAATACCTTTGGCCCTTGATGTTTACATCTCCTGCGTCTCCGTTTAATGTATCTCACCTAAAGTCTCTCGAATTGAGTAGTTTGGGACCAAGGGATGATCACTGGATAGCAACGCTTCTGGATGCCCAAGAATCAACTTCAAGGCTTGTACATTTAGCGTTATTAGGGGTTGAAGGTAGCGCATTTATCCTCGTTAATCATAGCCCTTTCATCTCATTAGGATATCTGTCAGGTTACCCACAACACGCAAAGTTCCTTCAAAGCCTAGAGCGGTTCACTTCTATTCGGACTCTGAATTTATCCGAAAACCCAGAACCTCGCCAATTATCATACGAAAAACCTACGAATCTTGATTGTCTTCCCTTCTGGCTATACTCTCTCCCCATCCGAAATACAGTGGAAGAGCTTGTGATTCGTGAAACGGACTTACAGCATGTGTACTCCACCATAGCATCTCTTGACGAGATGGTTACGGACAAAGACATTATGCCAAGACTACACCGCTTGGTACTGAAGATCACTTTAACCGATATGTGGTGGAGTCCTGTGATTGAAGCAGAATTTGAGGATAGGTTCCTGACAGCCAAGTCGAAAGGCCTAATTGAGATCCAGTGTTTGTTCGGTGAAAGAGTAGTTTGGGTACAAGGCAATGAAAACTAATGAATCCGGGGGAGTGCCGACTTGAATGCAAGGTGGCATTTGAACCATGGTCAAGTGTTTTGTGTGAAGTTGGTACATTACACATGCAGAGGAAAATAGAATACAGAGTACAAAATCCACAGCAAAAAAAAAGAACAACATTGAAAGAGTCCGGTCATGTTGATAGGTAGTGTACAGTTGAAATTTCAGGACACCAAGAACATTATTTTAAATTATAAATCTCAAGCTTGTATCCTTTTGGCTAGCATGAGCAAGCTAAAACAAAGCACAGAGAGAAAAAAAAACTCACAATTGGATGGGAACTTCCCATTTGTGGCTTCTGACTATACTTTTTCTTCAAAATGTCCCTCACTTGGACCAACATATCGTTGTAACTGATGACTGGGTGACGTTCTGTAAAAAAAACATTCAGGTTAATTTCGAGGGGACAAAAAGGGAACATGAAATGGAGGAAACCTACTCAATACTGAGATGAATGCATGGCTCATAGCCCCCACCGCGACACCTGCGGCAGTCGTATCAGCGCTCGTCTGACCATCCTTACAACCACTCCATTGAATCACATCCGCAGATGTCTCCTTCTGTGTTCGTGCACGACCAGTGACGTGTTCGCCTTTGAGACGCCCGGAAGTGTCGTATGCGTAAGGAAGATCCAAGACAGTGCCGCTATGGCACGAATCGAATAGAGCAGTTAAACGACAACCTCTAGGAAGAGGTGAGACGAGAATCTTGTGCATCTCGTCATCCACAATATGCCCTACGCGCATGTAATCCATAGGGTAAATAACTGTATCGCAATGTTTTAAGTTTTCGGTCAGGTGAGGCCGCAAAATGGGATACTTACCCTCATCATATCCGTCTGCTTCGTCCCCGTCCCTATCCTTCGTCTGACCTCCATGCCCAGAATAATGCAAGAACAAACTATCGTTCGTATGTGCACCCTTCACAAGCCACTTCATCGCAGCAAGAATGTTTTTCTTGGTAGGATGAGACCTCGGGTCTCGCGAGTCATCAGTGAGAAGTACTATGTCTTCGCCCTTGTATCCCCAGTACGCGATAAGAGCATCCCGCATATGCTTCGCGTCGTTGATACATCCTCTGAGCGCCCACTTCGTACCCGGGTAATTTATTCCAATCTAAACGGGAAGTTTAATAGGGATGAATAACGAAAACACGGTAAAAACGTACACACAACGCTTTCTTCTTTCCCAGACATGTTGAATATGCGAACTGGGGATGGACTAGTTGGCTGTGAGTTGGAGGTGCGCTAGGCTTGGATTGTGTTGGTTTAGACGGCAGGTATTGCTGCTGCTGCTGCGCCTGATTAATAGGGAGATGCTGGGTCGAATGGCTGTGACCATGCTGCATTGGGCGAGCTTGGGGGACCTGGAGCACCTGAGAGTTGGAGTAGGACTGTTGAATTCTGGTAGCTGAATGGTGCTTCTTGTGCAGAGTGTGATGTGAGTGGCTTTCAACTTGAATATAGCTTGGATTGTATCCTCCTCCGCTCTTGGATGCGTCGTAGGGCGAAGGCGAAGGGAGAGGCGAATGACCGGATGAGAACGAGGGTGCTGGTGAGGGCATTGCAAATCCTCCACCTTGAGGGGCAGACTGAGGACGAAATCCACTACATTGCAAATTAGAAAAGGTGGCATGTAGAGTAATAAAGGTGTTAGTACCTGCTAGGAGGTCCTAAGTAGTCCCCGCTCGGGACTGCGACAGGCATGGCCATAGAAGGCATCGGAGGACCAGGATTATAAGAAGGAGGACCTTGAGAGGGCCATCTGTAAGGAGAGACAACCATGAATTCAGCACGCGTGTGGCAGTAAGATCAAAAGGTTAGGAGATGCGCACCCGGGATGCGAGCGTCCTCGGTCGTTCGAGTCGGATTGAAAGTCCCACATCATCTTGATTTGTCTTGGTATGCTTCAGTGGACTGCTGCTTGAAGAGGATCGCCCGACAAGTAAGGGAGGCTGATGAATAAGGGGTAGTGGGCGCTCTTTGACCCCAAGACTGCTGCTTTTATAGATTGCGTCGGCGCTCGGAGGGTGACAGGGCAGTGTCCGAGATTTTACTTCCGCAAATGGTTCACTGCCGAAATCACCCGTGGAGGATGTTTCGAATGCGCGAATTTATACGCGAACAGGGTTTCGAGTCATGGGCGTCAGGACCAAGGTTCACACCATGACTCAAGAAGAAATCCTTAAGACCAGCTGCTTCCCTAATTTGTTTGCTGACTTTTCCACTCTCAGCTGGTTACATAGATTCCATTCCAGAGGCGTTTCGTACCCGTGATGACATAGCCAAGAACTCTGGTGCGGTGTAAAAGTAGGGTTCAGAATTTATGCGGGGTGATCGTCTGACGGTTCACTATTAAAGCAAAAAGGTCCCAAGCCACTGAATAGCATTGAGTTTTTGAGAGCTAATTTCGGAAGGTCGTGTCCTCGAACTGGCTCTCACGTCCGCTCTTTCACTTTCTGATTCAACTCTCATTCCCATGCTCCTCAAGGCTCTCCAATCTAACCTAACTGTACCCTATTTCTCTTCTTCACATAGACACAGCTCGACAGTAGCCATCCCTACTGAGCTCTGGATACATGTTAGCCAACATCTGACAGATGCAGAGCTCTGGTCCCTCCGTGTGGTGTGCTCGGCACTTTACCAAGCAGCATTAGGCAGAACATTTAAAACGCTTGATTTATCCTACTTTTGGGATCCAACCATTGACGGCTATTGGAATAGTTGGAAAACACGATTGGACCGTTTAGAGCAAATCCTCAAATTATTTGAGTGCGTGTTTTTTTGCCACGCAGATTGTGACCATCCCAACTCCACCTTTTTTCAGAAAACCCTACATTGCTTCAAACGTGCACTCAATTAAAATCACACCGGATATCGAATACGCATTTACTTCTGGCCTTGTTACCAATCCCTCATCGACCAGGAGCCAATACGCACGCCGAGCATTACGAGTCATCAAGCGTAGTTCTAAACATCCGCTATATGATCCTCCTAGCTACAAAGAAGAATCAAAAAGAGCACAGAAGGTTACTCTGCGTCTCCATCGCCTTTTGAGTCGTGTGCCCACCCTGAGCAACATTCATTCCCTTACAATCCTCTCTGCAGTGACCTGGGAAGCTAGAGGCAGCGATATACACTCTCCTCCCCTTGAACCCTGTGTTTACACGGCCTCTTTGCTGAAACACTTGTCACAGCATCTCGTCACCTTCAGCCTCGATCTGAGTGAGGGTAGAATCTCTTCATCAGGGTTCAGTCCCCAGCAACTAGAAGTAAACTTTCCTCAGCTAGAAACACTCGCGGTTCATGTTTCGACTTCGTCTCTAGAATACCTTCCTCACATCCAACGATCCTTAGCCCGTTCTCATCGTCTTAAGAAGGTGACTTTAGGATTTTGGATAGAGAACAACGCGCCAATGGATAGTGCGCTTGTTCCAATCATGCATAACGGAAACCCCATCTCCTCTATTCGGACTTTGGAATTCCGAGGACTTGGCCGGGTGTTATACCCGCCCTTGGAGATTCCTCTTTCTCCTATATTACCGCAATTGGAGCATCTTCTCATTGACGTTCAGCCGAGTCCATCTACAGATATCATTTCGCAGCTCAATACACGAGCTCTCCGGACATTAGAGCTCGGCCAGCTTGGGGAAGAGATGAGCTTTCCAACATTTTGTAGTACTTTTGCGGGAGGACATTCGCTTTTGGAAGAGCTAACCGTCAAGATGATGTATATTTCCGCAGGCTCCATGGATATATTCCCCACCTTTCCCCGGTTGATATCGTTGACACTTGCGGTCTCGGATTGGAATACTTCGTTCCTCACGCGAATACCTACGTGTGCACCTGGGTTAAAATCGCTAAGTCTTCAGGCATCTTCGACAATCGTTCTATCCTCCAACTTCGTATTATCAGTCGTAGGTATCTATGAGGTATGTAAGATTCTATATATTTGACATTAGCATTGCTCATAGGCCAACTTTCCCACAGGACCGACAATGTCTTTATCTCATTAAAGAGAACATTGAACAACTTGAGTGCTCCCATTGGGGTGAATGGGGTCTAAGATATGCAGAAATGATAGGGTGCAGTCTGCCCGTTGGTGGAGCGTTCGCGAACGAAAAACTTTGGACGCCTATGAAGGCATTTGCGAAGAAAGTACCCAGTCTTGGGTATTGGATGAGGGACGCGGTTGAGTCCGATGAAGCAAAGTGGTGGCCATGATATTAATAAGTCCACATGTAGCCTTTCTAGTGCTAATAATTCCGTTTTTCTCGATGTCTTGGAAAATAAAAGGTTTAATTCTCTAAGCCTTACATTCCCAACCTGCTATCGAGCAGCTACTTATCTCTCAAAATTCGTTCTTTCGACAGTGGAGCCGCTGAAACTTGGCTCTCACCATCACCTCCCCTCCCATCTGACTTCTGCTCCTATGTTCTCCAAGTATTTTCAGTCAAACCGCAACGGACCTCGTTCCTCTGCTTTATTTGTACAAACATCAGCAGTTATCATCCCTGCTGAGCCCTGGATCCGTATCAGCCAGCACCTGACAGTCAAAGAACTCTGGTCGCTCCGTTGAAGTGCACTCGCGCTTCTATAGGAAGTCACGCGAGGGCGAAGAAGGATGCAGGGTAGAAAGAGGAGTCGAAATCCTCTCAAACTAACACACTAAACACAACCAAACTATACGCTTAAGTAGATAGAAGCAATATAATTCGAATTCTTTCTGATTTCTTTTGTGTGGGAACAGCGGGGGACTACACAGATTGGGTTGCAATCGATGTAGAAGGGTGTACACACCAGCTTGGGATTCGCACAATTGTATTGCAATGGATTCTCTCGGTTCGATAGACTCGGTTGTACTAAGCTTGGGTTCTCAGGTTTCTCGGTTGACTCTTTGCTCGGTACTATATCTTTGCTCGGGCTCGGGTTCTCGGCTCAAACTATGATATTGGGTTCTGTCTATCTTTCCGACGTTGTCCGCTAGCGCTCCACCTGGGTAGGTAAGGGCAGGAAGCGGGGACAAGCGTACAGTTGCTTGACCGCTCCTCCCTGGTTTATATAGGTAAGTAGCTCTCGCTTAGCTCCGCAGTCCGTAACCATAGATATTGTATGTAGTAGTGAATAGGAGAAGTTTTGATATTATAGGGCACCAATCGGGAAAATGAGAAAAAGCGGGAATTGAGAAAAGGCGCATGTATTGCCTTATTTGGTAGTAAGATTCGTTCTGTGAGTCTTTGGTTGTTCTTTAGTAGTGTACTGTAGTTGAATACAGTACTTTCTAATCCCTGTTGAAGGCGTTTCCTTAGTTCTTTCGTCTGTTCTCAAAATCCCAGACTCTCTTCCTAATGGGTCAAGTTCTCCGTCTCGGGCTCTTTCTTTCTTTCTGTTTCATAGTCTCCCGTGTTCTCGAATTTCTGATGTTCAAAAGTAAGGTTTATTCTACCCTACGGCTTCACAAACGACTGAGCGAGGAGCCCAGGACATCTTGATGGTTGCAGATCTTTGATAAGCGCCCACTTGACAGGCTTCCTAAGCTTGCTCGACATCGGAAAACTCCGCACTGACTTCTTTCACAGAGTTTGACGACCCGGAGGCCTCATCCTAGGTGAGTTCCGTCTGGTTTCTTGTCGGGCCCGAGCTTCTAACTAATGACTTCATTGAACGGTGCAAAATCGCGTTTTTATTGGGTAGTAGGTGCGTGTACACATCACTGTGGATTGTGCTCAGGGTTTTACCACGCTGCCCAAGTTACAAGGCCGAAGCAAAAAGAGCACATAAGATTACTCTTCGTCTTGATCGCCTTTTGAGTCGTGTGCTCACATTGGGTAACATTCGTTCCCTCGTAATTCTGTCAGCGGAGACCTGGGTAGGCAAAGAGGGCAGCGCACAATCTCATCCTTTTGGGCGCTGTGTCTATAGCGCATCTTTTCTAAAACATTTATCTCCGCATCTCGTCGACTTACAGCTCGATCTAACTTACCCAATGATGATTTTCGAGGAGCTCAACCCTCAGCCACTGGAGGTGGATTTTCCTCAGCTAGAAACAATTATGATTTCCATTTCTGGCTGTTCCCTCGCATACCTCCCTCCTATCAAAAAATCTTTAGCCCATTCTCATCGGCTTAAGGCGGCGACCTTAGGATTATTGCTTGACCACAATGAGTCGTGGAATGGTGCCCTCAGTCCAATCATACACGATGGCACGCCAATTTTGTCTGTTCGAACACTAAGAATTCTAGGAACAGGTTCACTATTCCTCCCACCATTGGACATCCCATTTCGCCCATTTTGCCTCAATTGAAACATCTTGTCATTGATGTTCAACCGACTCCATCCACAGCTGTCATCTCTCAGCTCAATACACGAGCCCTTCGAACATTAAAACTTGGCCAACTACAAGAAGACATCAGCTTTTTTACATTTTGTAATACATTTGCGAGAGGAGATTCGATGTTGGAAGAGTTGAGTATCACCATGATACTGATCTCTAGTCGTCTAACGGATGCATTCCCTGTCCTTCCTCGGTTGAAGTCGCTGACTCTTGTGGTTGAAGACTGGCACACGATGTTCCTCACGCATATTCCCGCGCTAGCACCTGCGTTGGAATTTCTCATTCTTCGGACATATAATGGTGTCACTATTTCCTCCTACGTCTTTTTATCGGTCAAGGATGTCTGCACAGTACGGGTGACTGCCATTGTTCTGCTATTGCTACCACTATTGTCGTGACTTCTTCGCAGGCTCAACGATGCATTCATCTCATTGAAGGGAATATCGACCAGCTCAACTGTCCCCAATGGGCTGGATGGGGTTTGAGAAATGTGGAATTCGTGGGCCACTTGTCGTCGACTCAAATGTCGACCTTTCAAGCTGTATATACTTCAATTCTACATTAATTCAAGCCAAAATTATTCCGTTAAATTTGATTTTGGGACTAGCGGCCGTTTAGCTACCATGTATTGTTGGATTTGCAAGCGGAGCAAGCTCACAATCGGAGTTTCGGGAGCTATTGCTCAATAGCTCATTGTTGCGCGTTCCGCGCATTGTATTGATTTTTAGTATAAATATCGTAGTCTACGTAGATTATTCTCTATTCGATTGCCTCGGTTCCCTTACAATAAGCCCGAGACAAGCGATTTTCTTATGCGCACGAGCGGCTATTTCAACATGTATGGCCCGTTCAACTGTTGGACATGCGCCTTGGCTCCTTTCGCTTGACTCTCATCCCCTTTTACATCCATTCCGACTCTCATTACTATGCTCTTCAAATCTCTTCGGTCTGACTGCATCAGATCTCGTTCCTCTGCTTTCGTTGTACAAATCCCAACCGCAACTATCCCTCCTGAACTCTGGATTCGTACCAGTCAGCACTTAACAGACACGGAACTCTGGCCGCTTCGTGCGTCGTGCCCTGCACTTTACCAAGCAGCACTAGATAGGAGGTTCAAAACGCTTGATTTAAGCTATCTTCTGGATAGAACCCTCGATGTGCATTGGAACGGTTTGGAAGATAAGACTGGACATTTTGGAAAGGCGGTTGACATTCGCGGAGTTTGTGTTACTTTCCTTTTCATGACGTGACGATTCCAACTTTGTCGTCTTTCAAGACAGCCTTATATCGCTTCGAGAGTATGTTCAGTTAAAATTACACCCGACATCGAATATGCATTCATCTCGGGCTCTTGGGGAATTTACCCACCTACAAAAGTCCAGTACGCTCGACGGGCCTTACACATATTTTGGCCGGGTTCCAAACACCCGTTATACGATCATCCCAGCTATAAAGAGGAAGCAAAGAGAGCGCAGAAGATGACTTTACGCCTTCATCGGCTTATGACTCGCGTTCTTACTTTGGGCCAAATCCATTCACTCACAATCGTCTCTGGTCGCATTCCAGTATTTGGAGGCAATCATGACTATGGGCACGATCAGAATACCAGAGACTGCGAAAAATGGCTTCCTCGTAGCCATTGTACCTACACCACTTCTTTACTGAAAGATTTAGCGTCGCATCTCGTCAACTTGCACCTCAATTTGATCAATACAGGAGTTTATATGAAAGGATGTTGGCCCCATGATTTAGATTTGGATTTTCCTCAACTTGAAACGATCTCTGTCTGCATTTCGCGCATATCTTTCGAACACCGTCCACACATCCAACGATTTTTGAGCCGCTCTTACCGCCTTGAGAAGGCGACCTTGGGATTATGGCACGACTCTCGCGAAACATGGAACACTTCCCTCGTCCCTATTCAACGAAACGGGAAACCAATCCCTCCCATTCGGATATTAGAGATCCAAGGACAAGGGGTGTTGTCATCCCCAGTATTAGACATCCCTTTTTCATCCATTATACCTCAACTGGAACATCTCCTCATCGACGTTCAGCCCAGTCCATCTATGGCTGTCATCTCTCAGCTCAATACGCGAGGTATACGAACGTTAAAGTTGGGCCAACTTAGTGAAGCAACGATCTTTCAAACATTTTGCACTGTTTTCAGTGGAGGAAACTCTTTGTTGGAGGAGTTGACTATCATGATGGGACTCATCTCTGCTGGTCCCATGGATGCGTTCCCTGTCTTCCCTCAGTTGAAGTCATTGATGCTTGCGGTCGCAGATTGAAGTGCTTCAATCCTCACGCGTTTGCCCACATGTGCACCAGCGTTGGAGTCGTTGAGTCTTTTTGCAACAACAGGAATCGCGATGTTTACCAACGTTGTATTGCCAGTTTGGGATATATATGGGGTAACGCTCTTCTCCATTTGGAGGCTGGCCTTCTCTTTTTTAACGGCTTTCTCACAGGACTGGAACACAAATTTATCTCATGAAAGAGGACATTGAGCAACTTGAATGTCTCAATTGGGCAGAATGGGGTCTAAGACGTGTAGAAATGGTAGGGGAAAGCATACTTATTGGTGGGGATATGAAGATGCGAGACTTTGGACACCCATGAACGCTTTTTTGAAGAAGGTACCGAGTCTTGGATATTGGATGAGTGAGGAGTTTTCCTCTAGTGAGGCTATGCGGTGGCCATAATATGTTTTGACATGCTAGACTGAATAGGCTACCGAGTACTTTCTCGTTGTTCTCGATTGCATCTTTTTCTTTCATCCTTTTATGTAAGTCGACAATGTTCAACCTAAGAACCAGCACTTATGCAACTGGAAATGTTGCTTCCAAGTGTTGGGGATACGAGTAGCCAAATACTGAAACAGATTGATCGGGAAGTCAAGATGGAGTAGTACGAGTATGTGAGTGTCCCGAAGAAGTGAGGAATGCCAGTTCGACTGAAGAATTCGTCTGACGGGAGTCTGACGCCGGTAACCTGTGCACTTTTCCCGCGTTCATTGTCATTCAGCTCAGATGATGTAAGTCAAATGATGCAATTTCGGATGTGCTTCCGAGTCTTTCTAGAACGCCACGCACTCTCATGAGAAAGGTGAGCTAGGCATAACGGTTACATGGAAGGATAATCGGATCCAGCTCAGCCGTCTGTGCGGTGCGGAATCAACTGATTATTGATCGCCGTACAAGAAGGTAATGCGGTTGAAATGAAAGCAAATATTACGCTAAATCATCACATGGCGTGGTCTGAACTTGGTTGCTTCTTAAAGCCCATCCTGCATGGCTGCTCCATCTACTTTCCAGCCTTGCATGTTTTTACTGCTGGGGTTATTCTATTCATTAACGCCTCAAGTGCCTCAGACTTTCACATATCCATACAGTAGGTTCTGCTGCCAAGACTGGGACCCATGAACAAAATCAGCATCATAGGCAAGAAGATTCCAAATGCCGGCAGTTACCTCCTCAAACCTATTCAAACATTTATATGAATCATCTTAAGTGATCATACCTTGTGCTTCTGGGGATGTCGGAATTGCTACGGTATATTGATATTGACCGCGTTTGCTGGTTTCCCTTACCAGTTAAAAAGAAAATCTGCTGAGAGAGCGAACTCCCAAAGCCTTGTTTCCCTTTTCACTTCCGGCCCTTGTGGCATGATTTTCTTCCATTTTCTTCTGCCGCTCTTTGCGGCAGCCTTTTCATTTGTTGTTTCCTCACCCACAGCGCCTTCCCTTCACCATGTCTCACCTCGTGGGCCAGGTCGGAAAATCGTAGGGGACATTCCTATTCCCTCAAGTCCCAGGATTCGAGAATGGGTAAATCGGTTCCGAGAAATGCTACCTGCACGACAAAACGGCGATACCGACAATCCAAATGTCGACACAGCAGAGATACGACAACGATATATGATTCGCCCTCAGCGACGGTATCCTCACGCTGTATTCTATGTTAATCAGCGGAGAACTGAAACTATGAATGACGCAAATCCGAATTGGGGAACAAACCGGGCATTGCAGCTGAGAAGCCTTTTGGAAGCTGAGTTGGCGCGGCGTGGTGATCCAAACCCTGAGGTATGTCCTGAGTCATGTAGAATTTTAGTATTGTTGGCTCAATCAATCCTGTGATTTAAGTCCTGGACACTATGTAGGTCGCATTTGTCCTCCACTTTACCATTACTGACAAAATCCCTAGATCAAGCCTACGACTGTCCCGACGCCTTTGGAATCATTGACGAGGCAAATAATTTAGATTACCCAAGCGATATAAGGCGAGCTGCCCTCTCGTTGAACGAAGAACGAGATTGGTTCCGGCATACCTCTGCTGCTTTCGCTGAGATGGTCCAGGGGACGGTGTATCTTGTCGTAGAAGAGGGAGAGGACGCAATTGGCTCAGATAGTATTTGGCGTACACATGAGCTACCTGCTATAATCCGATCGCAGGAAGTCGATGAAATACTGGAAGTTCGACCAGCGAACATTGGTGAAGCTTTGGAGGGTTCTCGTCCTCTTGTTCTCCTCGGCTACCGTGAGAATTCTTTGTGCTCATTATCAAAAACCCAGCTTATGTTATTCTAATACATTTGTATATAGGTGATCCAGATGCTATTCGACGTCAGCCCACGCATGGCGAGCCAATTCCACCAGTGACAACTCCAGAACCAGTACCGCCAGGAGTTCCAGGACCTCCAGGACCTCCACCACCGCCTCAATCTCCACCACATCGAGAACCCCCAGATCATGACTCGCTCAAACGTGGTGAAAACCCAATTAACGTTACCATTGATCCCAAGAAAGCATTAGAAGCTCGAAGGTTTCCCGAAATTGATCTCAGCAATGCTGTCGACTTCACACCAACACCTGACCCGCCTCCTCCGCCTCCTAAACCCCCTGCGCCATACCAGGAGGGGCAATGCTCGATTCATCTCAGCCAATGGAAGAATCCAACTTCCGGCGGAGGAAGTCCTTTCGACAACCCTGGGGATACTCAGTGGACGGGCCCATTCTCGATTGAGGTTACAATGGTATGTTCCCCATCATATCTCATTCACTTATGTCTGGACTAACGTGATACTTCGTTTCAGCGTGATGGCCGTGGCACTCAAATCGGCTACGTTCCACGCACAAACGCAAACGATCCAAATGCGTTAGAAATGGCATCCAAACTTGAGGACAAGCTAAGAATGACTCCGGAGGAATGGAATGACTATATTCAATTTGACCTTGCCCAACAGCATTGGAAGAGCAGTGATCAAGACCACTGTACCGTTGGCGGATATGTACGTTGGTTTCAACTAGATCACTGTGACTTCCAACTCATACGCAAATGTGATTATTAGGATCGTGATCAAAAACGCGAAATGGACTGTCACTTTGGCTGCTACTATGGTGGTAGATCATCTTCGGATGGGACACCCGCTCCACAAGCTGCTGGGATTGCTGCTGCAGGGGGTGCTGTTGTCAATGCGGCTGCTGACAACTCTGACGTGCCATTGGAGACCGATGGCACCTTCGACAAATGGCGAGATGTTATAATTGGACTAGTCATTGCTAACTTCGTCATTGCTCTCGCATTAGTGGCCTTCAACATTATAGGAAGATGGTCTGGTCGTCATAAGTCCACTATGAAAACTCTCGGTGACACGCACGCCAGTCCTGGTTTGTATCGACCTGTTTACAAGCAGGATAATGAACATGACATGGAGGAGGTTCCTTTCAGAAGTCCGTCGTACACTTAACAGTGAAATGCTTTGGGATTGTTTTGTTCTGTATCGGGGTGGACTTGTTTATTTACTTACTTTCCATTTAATGGACTTTCACATAAGGCAATTTGAGGCGAATATATTTAATTTTATTTGGTTATGAAGTCAAAAAATTGGTATTCGTTACATGTTCTTTTTCTGATTCTCCAGATGTTAGCATGAAAACTTCGTTACTGTACTTTTACGACCATATGTTCGACGGGGTTAGGGGTTAGGTATGAACTTGGTAGGTGTCTCAAGTTCATTGGTCGAGGTTAGGGTTTGATATTACAGGACATGTTCAGCGGGCGTCCAACTCCTTGACTACACTTCTGCTCTACAATTCTCTATTGAGATAGTTCACAGTCTCGTTGGCAGCTCTTTGTCAAAAAATATAATGTATGTAGATTTACTTTCAGTTCTTTACACGATACTTATGAGACAATCCCACGGTAATATGCGGCGGGACCTTGTAGCAGTTAGTGGGGGATGAGAAACGGAACCATTGGCATAGGATAGGCTGGAAAGTGATTTAGTAGGTCCACGCTATGGTATAAAATGGTAACCTCATATGTAAATCTCTAGCCCGTAACGAGAAACGGCGAGATTCGAGAGCAACTCTGGATGTCACAGGCGTGACATTGCACAACCGCAACTCGAGAGGGCAGTTTTACAAACGGCGTTCTATATTTGACAGCAGAAAAGACTATATAGGCCTATAATCTAGTTTCTTGACTGAAATTGTCAGCTTTGACATGCTATTGTACGGTAGACTATGAAGTTCAGATTTTTTCGAGGAGTTTCGATAGTTTTTTGTCATTGTAGTTAGGTTTTAGCCCCAGTTTACGGCCCCTGATTAGGTATTAGGTGTTAGGAAACTTCAAATAGATTCAGTTTTTACCCCTGGTTAGGGGTTAGAAGAACATATGGTCGTAAAAGTACAGTATAATTGTATGCTTTGGATGTAGAGCTTGGTGAAGGTGAGCGTTGTCAAAGCGCCTCTGAAAGACGATAGTGTATGGTGGAGAGTGCCGGGCTGGGACACGCAGTATGCCATGAACATACACAGGCGCCGAAAAAGTAACCGTGCATTGACCCTCGTTAGTCAGTTGTAGTGGAAATGCTGGATAGACTCGGTCCATCGAATGTATTTTTTCCAGACTTCTGTGGATGCAGATGAAGCTCAGAGATTGTTATAATTTACACGTTACCAGTGAGCTTTCATTGGGTGGTCAGTTTTGGCAGGGAAGAGGGGCCCAAATACAGAAATTGTATCATAACTCTCAAGGGATCAAAATTCGCGCAAATTCATGGTCACCATCGAATTCCTGGACTGAAATAAACCTTTTATCCACCCCTGTGTGGTCCCGCTTGGCTTTAGTTGGCTTCAAAATTGCGGCAAACCCACCTACGGTTACTTTTTCGGGGACTGTGTACATAGAGACCTAATAAGGAACTACAACAGGAGCCGTACTACTGACGATAAAGGATACACGTGACCACCACTCCAATGGGTTCAATTGGACGAACTTGGGAAAAGTTAGGTGCAACTTTCATTCCTTCTCTCCCTTTGAGGTTCATCTTCGGGCATATAATGGTATCACCATTTCCTCCGACGCCGTTTTACCGGTCAGGAATGTCTATACAGTACGGATGGCCGCTCTTGTTCTATAATTGCTATCACTAATGTCGTGACTTCTTCGCAGGATCGACAATGCATTCATCTTATTGAAGGGAACATCGAACAGCTCAACTGTCACCGATGGGCTGAATGGGGTTTGAGAAATGTGGAATTCTTGGGGCAAAATTTATCTAGGAGCGGAACATACAAGGATGTAAAGCTTTGGTCGCCTATGAGCGCAGCTGTGAAGAAGGTACCAAGTCTTGAGTATTGGATGGGTGAGGTGATTGTGTCCAGCGAGGTAAAAAGGTGGGATAAAGGTATTTGCGAACAGGCGCAATGCCTGCTGAGCGAAATAGAAACTTGGGATGACCTCTTTGCTGAACTCGTTACCGGACCTTGCGTGAAGTGGGCGTCTCGGAGACATCGTTGCAGACTTCTTGCTCCCTAGACGTCTTTGACGGTGAGTGGGGGTGAATACAGCTTTGGTGAGCTTGAGAAGCCACTCGTCGTCGACCCAACTGTCGACCTTTCAAGCTGAGTGTTAGAATAAGCGCTGAGTAAGCGCCTCGGCATTTACTAATACAAAGGAAACTTCAGGAAGTTTCGATATCCCTCGAGAATCTTCTATTATAAAGTACCTACGAGTATATAAGGACCGAGAAAGTAGATACAATACAAGGGAATAATACAAGAGAATTCCCCCGCTCTTCCCGAGTGTGACCTGAGAACAGGCGGTTACGGAAGAAATCCCAACACTGAGTAGATAGTTCGATTCTGTATTCATTCAAACGAAATTCATTCAAACGAAATTCATTCCAACGAAATTCATTCCAACGAAATTCATTCCGTTGAATTTGATTTTTGGAACTAGATGGCTGTATAGCGAGCGTGGTTAGCTTATTGACGTGCCGATGCCCCTTTGCCTTGACTCTCATCACTTTGCGTCCATCCGGGCTCTCATTCCTATGTTTTTCGAACATCTTCGGTCAAACAGGAATGGACTTAGTTTCTCTGCTTTAGCTGCACAAGTCTCAGCTGCAACCATCCCTCCTGAACTCTGGATTCATATCAGTCAGCATTTCACAGACAACGAACTTTGGTCGCTCCGTGTGGTGTGTTCGGCGCTTTACCGAGCAGCACTAGACAGGAAGTTCAAAACACTTGATCTAAGTTTTGCTTCCGACCCAGCCCTTGATGGGCATTGGAATAGCTGGAAGGTAAGATTGGGCCATTTGGAAAAACTGTTGATGTTCGTGGAGTAGGTGTTTCCTTCCATTTCTACAACTCAGTGATTTTTATTCCATCGTTTTTAAGACAACCTTACATTGCTTCGAGAGTTTGTTCAGTTCAAATCACGCCGGACATCGAATATGCATTCATTTCAGGTTTTTACGGAGTCTTCCCACCTACGACCGTTCAGAGAACTCGTCGGGCTTTGCGCCTCATTTGGCGGACTTCCGAGCATCCGTTATATGACCCTCCAAGCTATCGAGAGGAGGCTAGGAGAGCGCGGAATACGACTTTGCGCCTTCATCGCCTTGTGGCTCGTGTGCTCACATTGGACAAAATTTCTTCCATCACGATCGTATCCGGTCGTACCCCAGTCTTTGGAGGACGCTCTAATAGCACCACCACAAAACGTAAAAAATTGCTGCCTCTCGGCAGGTGTGTCTATACCACCTCTCTGCTGAAAAATTTATCGTCGCATCTCGTCTACTTGCAGCTCGATCTGAGCGAAGCAGGAGTTACTATGAGGGGTTTCGACCCCCGTGATCTGGATTTTCATTTTCCTAAGCTGGAAACTGTTGTGGTCCGCATTAAGCAGTCATCTTTAAGATACCTTCCTCATATCCAACGATTCTTAGCCCATTCTCATCGCCTCAAGGAGGCAACCATAGGGCTATGGTTGGAGTCTAATGAGCCATGGAGCAGTGCCCTTCTTCCTATTCAACATCACAAGCAACCAATTTCCTCCATTCGAAGTCTGGATATTCAAGGCACGGGCTTGTTGTCATCCCAAGAGTTGAACATTCCTATTCTATTCATTTTACCCCAATTGGAGCAACTCTTTATCAGTGTTCAGCCTAGTCCATCTACTTCCGTTATCACTCAGCTCAATACGCAGGCGCTGCGTATACTGAAGCTCGGTCAATTTCAGTCTGAATCAAGCTTTCAGTCCTTTTGCAATACTTTTGCGAGCGGAGACTCTTTGTTGGAAGAGCTGACTCTCCTGATGGGACTCATCTCTGGCGGCCCTATGGAAACATTTCCCATTTTTCCACGTTTGAAGTCACTGGTGATCGTGGCGGCAGATTGGGATAGCTCGTTTCTCACACTTATGCCTACGTGTGTACCGACATTGGAATCACTGAGTCTTCACGCAACAACAGGAATCGTAATATCTACCGGCCGTGTATTGCCAGTTTGGGATATTTATGGGGTAATGTTGTTTCTCGCACGTTATGTAGAGTTTCATCGCCTGATATCTAACCACTTCTTCATAGGACCCACCATCCATATCCCTTATTAAAGAAGACATTGAGCAACTTGAATGTCTGCTTTGGGCTGAATGGGGTCTAAAACGTGTAGAAATGGTCGGGACAAACATCCTCATCTGCGGAAAATATGAAGATACAAAACTTTGGACGCCCATAAAGGCGTTTGTGAGGAAGGTACCTAGCCTTATGCATTGGATGGATGGGGTACTTGAGTCAAACGAGGCTAAGGGGTGGCCGTGATATCGATTCATTCTCTTGTAGCTTTTCTAGTACTGGCGCCTTCACTTTTTTTCAGAAAATTTTTGTATGAATGCTCACTGGTCTTTTTCATGTTTGGACGGAGGATATAAGACATGAATTCCCTTGTTTGGTCTATCAGCCTAGTTCAGTGATGGTGGTGCTCAATCCACAAGTCCCTCCTCGATTACACTTTCGATAGTGACGCTCCTTTTGCGATGTTTATAGTCACCGACTGACTGGCCCGTCTGAGCACAACGACCTCAACTCTCCAGAACATGGTATCCGCTTGGGCTGTGTTCCCTGCACGAACCTACTAACATCAGAAGTGGCGTCTACACTTGAAGACAGCTTGCAAGTGGCTTTACAGGGGCTGACTGGGGTTTGAGAAACGTTGTGGGGCAAAAATTGACCACTGGTGGAACGTATGAGGATGTAAGCCTTTGGCCTCCCTTGACGGCCTTTGTGAAGAAGGCGTGGTGAATCTTGAATATTGGAGGAGTGAGGTGAGCGCGAGTCAGTACTTCTTCTGCGAGGGACCACTCGTCGTCAACTCAACTGCCGACCTCCCAAGCTGTATCTAATTCAATTCCGCATGTAATTAAACGAAATTTATTCCGTTGGATCTATCCTATGACTTTACGATCGTTTAGCTAGCATGATGAGCCGCAGTTATACTGTTGGAAGCCCCTTTGACTTTGACTCTCATCCCCCTTTTACTACGTCCATCCTAGCCCTCATCCCTATGTTCTTCAAATCTTTTCGGCCAAACCGCAACACACCTCGTTCCTCTGCATTAGCTTTAAAATGCTCAGCTGCGACCTTCCCTCCTGAACTCTGGACTCGTATCAGTCAACACTTAACAGACAAAGAACTCTGGGCGCTTCGAGCCTCGTGCTTTGCACTTTACCAAGCAGCACTGGACAGGAGGTTCAAAACACTTGATCTAAGCTATTTCCTGGATCGAAGCCTTGATGTGCATTGGAACGGTTGGAAGATAAGATTGGACCATTTGGGAGAGCGGCTAAAGTTAGCGGAGTATGTGTTTCCGTCTTTTTCGTAACTTGGCGATTCCAACCCCGCCGTTTTTGGTAGACAACCTTATATTGCTTCAAGAGTCTGTTCAGTTCAAATCACACCCGACGTCGAATATGCGTTCGTCTCAGGGTCTTATGGGATTTACCCACCTGCAAAAGTTCAGTACGCTCGACGGGCCTTACGTGTCTTTTGGCCGGATTCTAAAGATCCGTTATATGACCACCCCAGCTATGAAAGAGAGGCAAAGAGAGCGCAGAAGATGACGTTACGCCTTCATCGCCTTCTGACTCGCGTTTCTTCGTTGGGCAAAATCGATTCCCTCACAATCATCTCTGGTCGCATTCCGGTATTTGGGGGAAATCCAGATTATGGGGGTGATGATCACGACATAGACTGTGAAAAATGGCTTCCACGTGGCCCTTCTCCCTACACCGTCTCGTTACTGAAAGATTTATCGTCGCATCTCGTCAACTTGCACCTCAATCTGGCAAACACGGGAGTCTCGATGGAAGGATGTTGGCCCCAAGATCTGGAATTGGATTTTCCCCAACTCGAAACTATTTCAGTCTATACTTCGCACGTATCTTTCGAACACCGTCCTCATATACAACGATTCTTGGCTCGCTCTTTCCGCCTCAGGAAGGCGACCTTAGGATTATGGTCCCATTCTCCCGAAACATGGAAAAATCTCCTCGATCCTATTCAAAGAAACGGGAAACCGATTCCCTCCATTCAAATATTAGATATCCAAGGAAATGGACTGCGGTCAGCTCGAACATTGGACATTCCTCTTTCATCCATTCTACCTCAACTGGAGCATCTTTTCATCAACGTTCAACCCAGCCCATCTAAGGATGTTATTTCTCAACTCAACACGCGAGGTCTACGAACGTTACAACTCGGCGACCTTCAGGAAGCAACCAGCTTTCTGACATTTTGTACTGCTTTCGCGGGAGGAAACTCTTTGTTGGAGGAGCTGACGATCACAATGCAACTCATCTCTGCTGGCCCCATGGATGCGTTTCCAGTCTTTCCTCGATTGAAGTCGTTGTCGCTTACGGTTGCAGATTGGAGCACTTCATCCCTCACAAGGTTGCCTACGTGTGCGCCCGCATTGGAATCGCTGAGTCTTCATGCAAGGAAAGGAATCGCAACATCTACTACCGTTGTATTGTCAGTTTCGGATATATATGGGGTAATATTACTTTTCACATTACATTTGGAGTTAGACGCTCTCTTGTTTAACAAGCTTTCTCATAGGACTGGAACACAATTTATCTCATGAAAGAGGACATTGAGCGACTTGAATGTACTCACTGGGCTGAATGGGGTCTCAGAAGTGTAGAAATGGTGGGGACGTACATACTCATTGGCGGAAAACATGAAGATGCAAAACTTTGGACGCCAATGAACGCCTTTTCGAGGAAGGTGCCCAGTCTTGGATACTGGATGAATGGGGTGCTCAAGTCTAGCGAGGCCATGCGGTGGCCATGAGATAATCCATTGGGCGGTTACTGTCTCTAGCTCTGGCGTCTTTGCTTCTTTCAGAAATTTGTATGAATGCTTGTTGGTCAGTTTAATAAATGTCCGGACTGAGGAAATAGACACGAGTGACTAGTCACAATCCAATTTCATTGTTCATACTCAGAGTCCACACGCATTAGGAATTTAAAAGATTTCAATTGAATACTGGAAAACGTGTCCCTGAAAACACCTTCAACGATTCGGGTAGTGTAAATGCCTTTTGGCAAGATCATGCGCCGCTGTCTTTTGCAGGTTTCTGCAACGTGATTCGTATCAAGTTTCCAAGGCAAACGCACTTTTTTTTTTGACTTCAAGTACCTACATGCATGTTTTTTTGTTGCAAATACTCTTTGCGTTAGTATCCGTAGTTGTAGTCATTGTCAAACAACGTGTCTTCAGCGAAGAGTCTGACTAGAGACTTTTATCCTCCACGCCACCCCGTCCCCACGAAGCAGGGAAATAGCGATAGTCTCATCAACCGTGAGCTGTTTTTGAGTTTTTCTCGGTTGCGTCCTTTTCCTTCATCTTACTAAGGCGACGATGTTCAACCCAAGAACTAGTCCGTATGCAACTGTAAATGTCGCTCCTGAGTGTTGGGGATATGAGGAGACAAATACCGAAACAGATCGGTCGGGAAGTCTAGATGGGAGTATTTCGTAGTGCTATTATGTAAGTATTCCAAGGAAGTGAGGGATGCCAATTCGACTAAAGAATTCGTCTGACGGGAGACTGACCCCGGTAACCTGTGCACCTTTCCCGCGTTCATTATCATTTAGCTCAGATGATGTGAGCCAAATGAAGCAACTTCGAGCGTGCTTCCGAGTCTTTCGAGAACGCCATCCCCTCTCATGAGAAAGGTGAGTCAGGCATAACGGTTGCATGGACGGACAAATCGGATCCAGCTCAGCCGTCTGTGCGGTGCGGAATCAACTGATTAATGATCGCTGTACAAGAAAGTAATGCTATTGAAATGAGAGCGAATATTACGCTAAAATCAAACACTTGGTGTGGTGGAGCTGGGTTGCTTCTTACTCCCCATCGTCCATGACTGCTATCTACTTCCCAGCCTTGCATTTTTCTACTGCTGAGACTAACCTATTCATCAACACCTCAAATGTCTCGCACTTTCACATATCAATATCATAGGTCCCACTGCCAAGACCTGGCCCCATGAACAAAATCAATATCATTGGCCAGAAGAATCCAAATGTCAGCAGTTGCCTCCTTAAACCTATTCAAACATTTATCTGAATCATCCTAAGTGACTATACCTTGTGCTTCTGGGCATGTCGGAATTCCTGCGGTATATTGATATTTGACCATGTTTTGCTGGTTTCCCTCCTCACCGGTTAAAAAGAAAATCTGCTGAGAGAACGAACTCCTACTAAAGCCTTCTTTCCTTTTCACTTCCGGCCCTTGTGGCATGATTTTCTTTCATTTTCTTCTGCCGCTCTTTGCGGTCACCTTTTCATTTGTTGTTTCCTCACCCACAGCGCCTTCACTTCACCATGTCTCTCCTCGTGGGCCAGGTCGGAAAATCGTAGGAGACATTCCTATTCCCTCAAGTCCTAGGATTCGAGAATGGATAGCTCGGTTTCGAGAAATGCTACCTGCACGACAAAACGGCGATACCGACAATCCAAATGTCGACACAGCAGAGATACGGCAACGATATATGATTCGCCCTCAGCGACGGTATCCTCACGCTGTATTCTATGTTAACCAGCGAAGAACTGAAACCATGAATGACGCACATCCGAATTGGGGAACAAACCGAGCCTTGCAGCTGAGAAGCCTTTTGGAAGCCGAGTTGGCGCGGCGTGGTGATCCAAACCCAGAGGTATGACCTAAGTCATATAGAATTTTAGTATTATCTACTCAATTAATTCTTTGATTCAAGTCTTGGACACTGTGTAGGTGGTGTTTACTGACGTATTGACCATCGCTGACAAAATCCTTAGATCAAGCGTACGACTGCCCCGACGCCTTCGGAATCATTGATGAAGCCAATAATTTGGATTACCCAAGCGATATACGTCGAGCCGCCCTCTCGTTAAACGAAGAACGAGATTGGTTCCGCCATACCTCTGCTGCTTTCGCCGAGATGGTCCAGGGGACGATATATCTCGTCGTAGAAGAGGGAGAGGACGCAATTGGATCAGATAGTATTTGGCGTACACATGAGCTACCTGCTATAATCAGGTCGCAGGAAGTCGATGAGATACTGGAAGTTCGACCAGCGAACATTGGTGATGCTTTAGAGGGTTCTCGTCCTCTTGTCCTCCTCGGCTACCGTGAGATTCTTTATACTCATTATCAAAAGACCAGCTTACATTATTCTGATACATTTGTATATAGGCGACCCAGATGCTATTCGACGTCAGCCCACGCATGGCGAGCCAAGTCCACCTGTGACAAGCCCAGAACCAGCACCGCCAGGATCTCCAGGACCTCAACCACAGCCTCAACCGCCTCAGTCTCCACCACATCGGGAACCCCCAGATCATGACTCGCTCAAACGTGGTGAAAACCCAATTAACGTTACCATTGATCCCAAGAAAGCATTAGAAGCTCGAAGGTTTCCCGAAATTGATCTCAGCAATGCTGTCGACTTCACACCAACACCTGACCCGCCTCCTCCGCCTCCTAAACCTCCTGCGCCATACCAGGAGGGACAATGCTCGATTCATCTCAGCCAATGGAAGAATCCTATTTCCGGCGGAGGAAGTCCATTTGACAACCCTGGGGATTCTCAGTGGACCGGCCCATTCTCGATTGAGGTTACAATGGTAGTGTTCCCTATTATATCTCATTCACTTGTGGCGGGACCAAATTGATACTTCGTTTCAGCATGATGCCGGTGGAACTCAAATCGGCTACGTTCCACGCACAAACGCAAACGATCCAAACGCGTTAGAAATGGCGTCCAAACTTGAAGACAAGCTAAGAATGACGCCAGAAGAGTGGAATGACTATATTCAATTTGATCTTGCCCAACAGCATTGGAAGAGCGGCGACCAAGACCACTGTATGGTCGGCGGATATGTAAGTTGGTTTTTACTATATCACTTGTGGCTCTTAACTCTCACACAATGTATGGCTTAGGACCGCGATCAAAAACGCGAGATGGATTGTCACTTTGGCTGCTACTATGGCGGGAGATCATCATCGGATGGGACACCGGCTCCCGCAAATGCTGCTGCTGGGAACGCAGTCGTCAATGCCGCGGTCGACACCTCTGATACTTCCTCTGGAGCAAATACGAGTTTCGAGAAATGGAGGCCTTCTGTCATTGGACTGCTCATTGCCAATCTCGTCATTGCTCTCGCACTAATGGCCTTCAACATTATTGGAAGATGGTCTAGTCGTCATAGGTCCACTGTGAAAGCTCTCGGTGATATGCACGCCCGTCCTGGTTTGTATCGACCTGTTCACAAGCAAAATAATGATCATGACATGGAGGAGGTTCCGTTCAGGAGTCCGTCGTACATTTAGCAGTGAAATGTTTTGGGAGTTTTTTTTAATATTGGGTGTACTTTTTCATTTATTTATTTTCCATTGAAAGGACTTTCACATCAGACAATTTGAGGCGAATATGTTGAATTTTCTCCGGTTATGAAGCAAAGAATAGGTATTCGTTACATATTCTCTTCCTGATTCTCTAGATGTTAACATGAAACCCCCGTTACAATCGTATGCTTTGGATGTAGAGGTTGAGCATTGTCAAGGCACCTCCGATAGCTGATGATTTGTGGGTTCAAAAGGATGAATTCTTGAGGAAAGATGCTTCTCTTTTTTCTGATTCATCAAGACACCACCTAACATGAGCCAAGAATTCGTTAGGTTTGTCCCAGGTCATCTACGTACACAATTCAGTTGACTTTAGCTATGATAAAACCACTGAATTGGGAACGGAGCTTACTAGATGGTTTGCACCCTCCATCCGTCGAACAACGATATCTTTGTCTTTCCCCTCAATCTCCAACCACCAAGCTGGCCAAACGCAAGTCCATGCAGACATTGATCCATAGATTACGTACTTCTTCACTTCTTTCCCTAAGGTCATCCGACTCTCAAAGTAAGTTTCTCGCAGGCTAGCCAAGCCTTTGAGACCTGGACGGGCTCTCTGTTCAATTGCATGGAGCTCAGAGAGACTAGTTGTTGATGTTGGTTGAGATAAGCGCAATTTCGTGGATGTGGAGACTTCTGAGAGTGTTGGCTGCAGCGTAGTGGGAGGAGAACTGTCATTGAGTTTTGAGAAAGCATGAGGATGAGTTTCGTCATGCTACATACACGGATATCAGTTATTGAGCAAGGTGAAGACGGGAGGACGGACTTGGAAGTAAGACGATATCCAGTCCCCGAAGACTCGTGTATTCTCTTCGTCCGAGTTAGTCAGCTGTGACAATGGGTAGTAAGCTGTTTGATCTGGAGGAAGTGGGATGCCAAATGTTCTTGCACTCGGATCTGTGGGGAAGATTAGATACACTGAAGTCTTTTATACGAGAAGAAGTGTACGAGCCATATAAAATAATACACCGCACAAAATTCCTCAACCTTTCTTTTGTCTCTTTCTCTAACATATCGGAATGCATTGTGTCTAACATTCCGAGAGAGAATACAGTCCCAAGGGACCATCCACATAGGGCAAAACCGCCTTGCTCTGAAAGACCCAGTTTGACAATCAACGCGTCAATGGCTAGGAGAAGGTAGAGTCCTTGTTTCCTGAGCCATTCCACTTTATCGGATGTCGGGTTATCTAGTTCTTGTATCTCAGAAGGAGTATAACTAGTTGTGCCATTGTAGCCACGTCTATTGAGTGCGATGAAACGAAGGCTGTGTGCTGGGGCTAGAGGCAAGAGAGGTTCACAGATGGAGGCGTGGTAATTGTAGCCATGGATGAAGAAAATGGTGGTGTATGAATTTGATTTAAGGTGACCGGAGTCAAGGTAAGTGAAAGAGACTGAATGGTCTGGGATAACGACAGTTTCAAGGGTGAAGTCGGACTCTAAAGCCATGGCTGTTTTGGTCAAAACGCGTACAGTCCTAAGCGCCTTTTCTTCTGTACCCCCTACCTTATGTACAAGGCCGGCGACACCCCTACAACTCGATTTGGTGTCCAAATTTGATTCGAAAACTCATGACTCGGACTTGCTCTGGGCTAGTTGAGTGAGATTTGTCCGCTCGGTGAAATTCAAGGCTATATCCATGTACCCTCACACTAATATCAATGTTTAGAGGACAAGGGTCAGTGTATGGGCTCATGTGGAACTAATCGTCTCCGTAGCTCGAGATGCTTGTGTCCTGTTCTGTGTATTTTGTACTTACGTTTATTTTTCAGGCTTCCTGGATATTCCGCGGCGCCAAGAAACCCACCATCAACAAAGTTTGTCCATCTTGCCATCAAATTGTGATGGTCCTTCCTCTTCCGGTCTTTCATGCTGTTAGACTAAGGAACATGATTTCAATTCCTACTCGGCTACTGAAAAAAGAAAATAAAACGACAACGCTCTTTTGCTTTACCACCATTTACAATCCTTTCCGTTCAGATTCGGGGGGAAATTCCTTCGCAACGACGCGAGTTTGACAAAAATCTAATCACCTTGTCCTTCATAAGGCGAATCGCATGAAAACTCAACTTTTCTCTGGTTCGTCTGTCCTTCCTTCCCCACCATGGTGTCCTTTAGGATCCTTAAGCTGGCTGCTACATTCTTTTCTCTACTGCCGTTGGTCGCGTCGTCAGGTATCTGGGTCGACGACCTAGCAGACATTTTGGATTGGAATTTGTTCAATCCTGTTATACCAGGAGCACCCGGAGGGAAAGCCCAATCTGCCTGGCCAGGTGTCAATACCGCCTATGACTTCGACAAAGACTGTGAATGGTGCGCTGATATGGGCGTTACGGTTGATGTCACCAAAGCCTGGGGGAGCTCGTACAGCGTCGGGAAAAACCTATATTCAGGGACTTTGAATTTCACCGGTTCGTCTCAGCCATACTTGCAGTCTGTACACTCAAATGTAAGGTCTAATTGAAATTCTTTTTCTAGGACACTCTGTCTACATGTTCGGGATATCTATTCCACATGGTGGTGGTATCACATTCTATATGAACGGCAAAGAAGTTGGAAAATATGACAACCCACAGACGGGAGAAGTGCAGTACAATGTGCTAATGTTCGAAGCTCATAACCTTGCGGAAACCGCTCCCCAGGAGTTTGGATACCGGATTAAGGACCAACAGTTGGGGTTCAAGATACGCACAGGATCGTGGGCTGGAGCAGGCAAGAACGAGACATTTGGATCTTTGTTCATTTTGGACTATGCCATTGTGAATGCGACTGATCCACCCGCAACATCAACCGCGGCATTGACCCATTATACCCCGTATTATACTTCATCATACCATGCGCCAACCGCCACGTCAGGAACTTCCGGTTCTTTGTGAGATTCAGCTCTGGCCTGAGTTTTCCTGCACGAAGTCTTACATGATTTTTTCCTTAGCACTACAGAATCATACACGGTTCGCTTGAGGTGTGCCATTGCCTTCTTCCATCCTTCATTTAATCTCAATGATGTGTAGTGGAAAAGCCATTGCTGGTATTGTAACTGGTCTTATTGTATTGCTTGGCGCATGCATCGGTGCATATTTGAGACACCGACGGAACCGTGCCAAAAATCTTCCGGCCATGAATGTTGGAACCGAAAGTGGCGACAAGCTTCGTATGTCCTTGGTTGGATACCCCGTACACCGCTAAATCTTGTGCAATTTCCCCAGCTCCAACACCCAATCTAGCTACAAGCCCTCCAACGACAACGACGCTGGCACCATTGCCTTTCCACGCCGCGCCAAATAGCACCATCGCATCCCCAGGCAAGTGCATGCTTCTTTTTCTTGAAAATAGGATTTTGAGCTCTCCCTCAGATACCCAGAGTTCACAAGCTCGACTGTCAGCGTTGGAAGCGCAAATGAGTCAAGGTGGGATTCACGTCTCTCATAATTCACCGTACAATATTGTTCTTACCACTTTCTGTGTTCATAGTATCAAGCCCTGCCACTTCAAATGCTGGAACAACAGCTACGACCGAGGTGAGACTCGCACAGTTGGAAGCCCAGATGCAACATATAGTTCGAAGGGACGAGCCACCTGCATACCATTAGGTATCTATTTATCTTGTATTATGAGCGAATTGGATCACGTTTAATGTAACTGTAATGATCGCATGAAAGAGGCGTGACGTAGAGAATATGTATTCAGGAAACAACCAGGACAAGAGATGAATCTGCTTCTTCCATCAAAACTCAGCAGCTTCCTCACTACTGATATATCACACTTTCAAGTGAATCCACTTGTTACTAACAAAAATTCATGTTTACTAGATATATTTTCTTCACTTTCTTTTGTCAGCTGTGTGACAGTATATCTTTGGATGTGTTTAACAGTATTTTGAGTGGATGTGAAAGAATCTGTATTCATGCTCCAGCTACTCAGAACACCATAATTTTGAGGTTGAGTGCTTCCACTGGGTAGCCTCTGTTCCTTCTGGATTGCTCAAACTATCAGTGCTGTTGTCTCATATCAGTAACTGAAGCTCGCATACCTCTCATGCAGTCGCAGTCGCTGTTGCCGTACTGGTAGCGGAAACGTCAGTCCCACTATTCGTAGCATTCTTCTTCTGGCATGTCGCTGGGAAACTCTAAAAAGCACGCTTTGAGTCTCATCGCGCTCAGCGGAAGAGTCGAATACACATACGAAGCCATTCTGTTTGTTACACAAGTTGCTGCAACAATCGGAATCCTTTTGGCAGACTTTGTCATTATCGGTGCAGCGCGCATTCAAAGTCAAGGCATTGGTGCCAAGTGCGAAGGCGGCTAAGGAAAAGATGATAAAGGTGGCTTTCATGTTGAATGCAAAGTGGATTGGGTTGAAAGGTTTCTTGTCCCACAGCTCTTATATACTCGACTCTAGATTTTGGTACCTGAAAACAAAACACGAGTTGAAACGGACGGTCAGGAACAACCGTTAGATTTAAGTTGGAAACCCACGGGAGATGGGCCAGAATTCAGGCTTGGGACTAATCTCGAACTTTCAACCAGCTGTCGGCTCAGACTGAATCAATCCAAGTCAATGTCTGCCGTGACAGATAAATTATTTGACAGAGCGGACGTTCGGAAAGGCACCAGGGAGACTTCCCGGCTCATGGTGGACACAGGATTGTTTCATGAATGATGATGGCAAGCCACAACTGTGCGCAACGTGGGAGAAAATCTTTGCTCTATTCCATGCACTGAAATACGGAAGGTACTTAGATAGCTTTGGATTTGACCAGCTCTGTAAAGGAAAAAAAAAAAACAAGAAGAGGTGAATACCAACGCGCAGAATGAACGAATGGGTACGACTTACGCTCGACCTCCGCCACCGCGCTTGCAAGAATCTCCCGCTGTGTCTTCTCGTCTTTAACCGAAGCCAAAACCTGGCTGATGACAGACTTGGTCAAATCAGCCTGCTCAGCTTCCTTCTGTTGTTGCTCGAAACGCGCCCAGCTGTCAAGGACGGTCTTGATCTCGGCGGCGAGAACGGTCTTTTGCTTTGTAACGAATGTTTCATTTTCGAGCGTTGCAGTTTCCTAGAGTGGTCACATAAGCCTTGGGTTTAAGTAGACTGAGGAAAAGAATTGTAATTACCCGTGCAAGTTCGAAGAGAGACTTGGTAATGGGTACAACGTCCTTCATTTGACTGACAGCGTCAATACGTTCCTGGACGGCTTGGGTGTGTTCTTGACGGGCTCCGGAAAGAATAGCCTTGGTCTTTTCGATTTGACCTTTGGCCCATTCAGCGTATGGTCCACGAATTGACTGAGAAGTTTCTTTTCAGCAAGAAATTTCAACTTATGAAGAAGAGAATTGACGTACCTTGCCAATAAAAGTGAACATGATCAAACTTCCAACGAGCAAAACAGTCTCCTCGTTTACTACGTAAAGTTCCTGCGAGATGGCTGCCGCGGTGAGACCAGTTCCAAGGACGGCGGCACCAGTCTTTGTGAGCAATCCGGGAGAAGAAGGCATCTTGTCAATGATTTCGGACGCCTTTTGCGCGGGGGGAGGTTGGGTAGAGTATGCCGCGCAACTGGAGCCAAAAAGAATTTCAACGTCGGTTCTCCCGAAAAGAAAGAAAAAAAAGACAGAAAGAAAACATTGCATACCTATTCGCGGCTTGCGGAAGAGAGGCGAACACTCGAGGGCGAGCTGCAGCCCGCAAAGAGCTGACAGCGAGTCGGGAGGCCATGGAGGTAAAGGAAATGCTGGAGAGGCCGTGGGAACTTCCACCGACGGTCCGATAACTTCCGACTGTCAACCACTCCTTGCTGAACTGCGAAGAAATTTTTGGTATGAGTGGCACCTATATCAACATTTTATGGTCTTCGCAAATGATATTTTCTATGAGTCGGTGGTTTAAGAAGAAGCGCCCTCAAGTGAAGAGTGCGTGGAACAACTGATGGCCCCGCTTGACCCTAGCTTCTTCCATACGTTCATCTCCTTATACTACGACGTCGCAAAAAGATAGTTTTATCTTCCTCTTTCCGCTGTTACAACAACCTCTTCAATGAATTCTTTAGGTAAAGATAGGTAACTCGCGTCAACTCAATAAGCCATTCTCTCCTTGAGATTGAACGCGTCCCAAGTATGAACTCTACCCTTCCTAAGAGTGAGGATACGAACATTCAAAATCAGTTTCCTAGAAACTTGATCGTACTAGAGCCATGTCAACCGACTGTCTTAGGCTTGGACGATGACACTTTCCTTTTTTTTTTTTTCCTCCCTTACATAACTCTGGTGTTTTGCAATATTCGAGATTCTAGCTTGCCCTAGATGATCCTCCATCTTAAACGTGCCTCACCGCACTTGTAGCTATGTAACTCCTACTCTGGTGTGGGAGACGCCCTGCTACTGGGGCCGTTTTCACACGAATCAGCTGAGGACTACCGGAGTGTTAGACCGAACTCTGAAGACGAATATCTCGATGAAAACAATTATTCAATCCACATTTCTTCACTCTCAGCTTACTATGAGAATTACCTGTGCTCCAGGTGGTCAGGACCGGTATCTGGGGGAGGTTCTGCACAGATACAGTTGGTCGTCAACATTTCCGAAACGTTGACTCATAATGTTTTAACTCATCTCTACAAAATTCATACCGAAATTTCCTCGCTCAGATACAAACAGTGGACGAAGGGTGACACGAGCTCTCTCCGGCTAGCTTTTCCATGCAGGGAGACCTTGAGTGACTACTTCTTTTGGGTTTGGTATGACCACAAGACTTCTGCTCCGTTGGTAATCTCGAATGCTCATGCTATTCCCATAAGTTTTCAGTCCCTTGCAACCCTCCTTCATCTACGAGCGTGGTAGTACCGACTCTCCACGATTCATTCAGGATTCCGAAAAGAACCCTTCCACAAACTGGCCTCAATCTTTGAGGAGCAATAAAATTGGTCCCTCGGGTATTATATGCAATCCTAGGCAACAAAAAAAAATGTCACAACCACGCTCTACAAGCGTCATGTTCGAGCTCGATGTGGCTACTATCAACACGCCTCGGTCTGAGGTTAACATCACTCCACTTCTGTCGTTTTGGGTTCTTCTTACAGTTATAGCTTGGTGTGTTGGTCTCTTGGAAACCGAAGGACTCCTCCTTAATTGCGAAAATCTGAATACAACTCGAGGACCTTCCCGGCATGAAGAGACCCAAATATAGTACGAGCAAGGAATTGAAGCACATCGCTCCTCTGCAAGCAACGAACATCAGTCTTCATGCAATTTTATCGCAATATGAATACTTCTGTCAACTATCTTTTAGTCGTGATCTAGATGTAGTGGACAAAGAAGCACTTCAATGCTGTACGTTGGTGAGTGTCCCACAGTCGAGTTCCTGCTTTTCGAGCCACTTTAGACTCCCTCTCTTCATGCAGGGAGGTCTAAATGTCATTTATTAGACTTTTCCGCCGTGACTTATTCAATAGCATGTCATTCGGACATCTATAGGAATATTTTCTCAGGATAGAAACTGCATGACAAAAAGTTGAATCCAATGCCTCTTGTGAAGATCAGTCGAATGAATACATTATTTTAAATACCTCTCTAATATAATGTCTAGATAGAAACAGTTATTGACCATTAGCCAATTTTTTTAGCATAGCGAACTCTTCTTTCCCAGTCGCTTTGCACAAGCTGTAGAATTGTGAACTAGAATCTTTGAGAAGTGTAGACGGCCTAAATACTATCAATAAGGACGGAAAGTGTAAGCTAGACAACACATACTTGTCAAATTCCATTATCTGCCCTTGGTCAAGTAGCATGACACGGTCATAGTCAATCACCGTCCGTAACCTGTGCGCGATAGTGAGGATTGTAGACTTGCTAAACTCTTGGCGGATAGTTCGAGAAATGAGTTCGTCAGTAGCATAGTCAACACTTTAGCGGTTTTTAGGTTTGAACCAGAGACTCATTGATAGACAATCACGAACCTTGCAGTCGCTTCATCCATTACAAGAACCTTGCTTCTCCTCAAAATAGCACGAGCCATGCAGATTAACTGCTTTTCGCCTGTACTAAAATTCTCCCCCCCTTCGGATACTGGCGATTCGAGATTCTTGAAAACATTGAGGTTCACACTCTCCTCGACATTTGATTCAACAGCCGTGGATAAGGGTTGTATCAAATGTACGCGACGAAGAGCCTCAAATATACTCGAATCTTCGTATTCATTGAAAATGTCGAGTGTGCTGCGTAATGTGCCACTCAGGATGGTTGGGTCCTCTGAAATCTTGTTAAAGAATGAGCAGCGGATTGTAAGCTCTGATACTTACGAGGAATGATAGTAAGGCGACTGCGCAGATCTGACAGACCGATCTGAGAGATGTCCTTGCCGTCAATGAGGATACGACCTTCCGCGGCTTCAACAAAACGAAAGAGTGAAAGTGCAAGTGTGCTCTTCCCGGAACTAAAAGATATGAGCTTCTTTGTTTTCAACTAGTGGTAAATTTTAGTTGCCCAGTGCGTCCCAAGATACCAACTTTCTCGCCAGGTTTGATATTGAACGAAAGATTGTGCAGGACATCAGGCAAATCAGGCTGAAGGGTATTGAGAAATTTAACCATTGAACCGCCAACACAACCTACAGCATATTTGATAATAAGATTTTCGCATTGGATTTCACCGTTTTCGGGCCAAGATGCGGCAGGCCGGGGCTCAACAAACTCGGCGCCTTCGGCTGGCAGGTCTGTATACTCTTTGACGCGCTCCAAAGCAACCTAAAACGCAATGAGTACGTTTTAAAAGCAAGAGAAAAAGTCACGAACCATACTCTGCTCCATGTTGACAAAGCGTCGAACCTGGAAATACGATGAAGAACGCCATTAACTGGTACTGAGGGCTGACACACCATGTAGAAAATATCATTGACAATACTGGAAGCAAATGTCAATGCAAACCCAGCCAGCGCAGAATCGATACTCTTGTTCAGTAGGCAGACGGCAGCAGTAAGACCAATAATAAGAGAGGAAAGCATGTTGAAACGGAGTGCCAGCCATCGATTTACGCCCCACATCCAGTAATGTGGAGTTATGTTCTAAAATTAATCGATAAAAAGAAGATGGGGGCCGAGAAAATGCTTACGGTATTTACATCGAGCAACATATCACGAAGGAATTTGGAAGAAGCACCAAAAGCACGAACAATTGCCACACCCGATATTGTCTCCCCATAAAGCGAATATAAAGGAGACCTCGTTACGGAGTCTTCAAGTCATTAGAATTTTGAAAAAAAAAATCATGATGCATATACCTAAGCGACGCATATCGCGCGAAGCCTGACCATACGAACTACCCACTAATAAAAGAATTAACAAACTGAATTAAGAGGAGAAGATCACTAACCTTTGTAATATAGACAAGCGAGAACAAAAGCAGCAGCAATGAATGAGGGACCACCGACATATGCGATAGTTACAAGCCTAATAGTCATTTAGTTCACATGTCATGAGCAGGAAGAAAGTCCGTGCGTAGTTATCGAGCTTAACACTCCAGTAAAAGCCCTGCCGAAATTATCCGCAAGGTCACTATCAATGTCTTCGAAGTCCTTTCCGAACCGGTTGAGAAGGCGACCTCGCGAGACGGTATCATGAAACCGAATGTTAGCGAAGAGAACGCTTTCCAGAAGCCCTGTTGTTGTGTAATCAAACAGTTGCCACTAGAATAGAGAAAATATACCTTTGTATAGTTTGACAGAGGCAGAAATGGAGCCGAAGTCTGAGAAGAGCATTGGCACAGTGATGCACAGGACAATACCAAACCTACACAAAACAACCCAGCGAAGCATTTGGATAAAAGCTCCCACGAGAGTAATCGCTGTGTAGATCGAAATGTAGTAAATTGGACCCTTCGTCTCGCCATTAATGGCACCACTTGACCAGTATCGAAGCCAGCTGTTCTCAGCCTGCAAAAGGAAATGGGATAACGAACACGGAAGAGATACAAAAAAAAAACATACCACAGGAACAAGGGCAGACACCACAAAGATTACAACGAAGATAAGCCAGAAGATATAACCGCCAAACGATGTAAGATAAAGGCGGTAAATAGTATTGCTAATCCTTCCAACAGCCCTCTGCTCTTCTGAAACGAGCTTCCGTGGAGCTTTCTTGTCCTTAGCAGTTGCAGCAGCAGTCGCTGAACTCGTATCAGAGATTTCAGATGGAGCCACTGGGGGTATGAAGCTTGCATCGATATCATGATTCGACTCGAGAACAGCTTCCTCCGTATCGTCTGCGTCGATGGCACGAGATTGTATTAGCCCGGACATGACAGTGGACTTCATAAAGGATGGGGAATCGCCGGAGAAGATGATTTCGCCATTGTCCAGGGCAACGATGTATCTTGCATCAGGAGCGCAGAGCTGAACATGGTGAGAGACCAAAACGACTGTGCGGCCGCGCATGAGGTCGCCTTTCAAACATTTGTGATAGATATGATGCGCAGTGTGTGCGTCAACAGCACTGAGAACATCATCAAGAAGCACTATGGGTTGTGAGCTTTTGAACGCGGATCCTGGAGTAACTCTTACAAACAGAAGCACGAGAATACACTGCACGTGCCAATGACACTCGAGCCTTTTGACCGCCACTAAGATTGACCTTGATGAGGGGGAGTTAGCAGGGTATACACTTCTGAATAAAAACAGAGAAGACATACGCCACGTTCACCAATCTCAGCCTCATCACCATCCTCAATGATCTCCAAATCAGACAACAGCGCACACACTTCGAGCGTCTTCTGATACCTCACCTCCTCGTATGGAAGATTAAAGAGAATGTTCTCTTTGATGCTGGCATTACGCAACCATGCGGCCTTCGGACATTAAGTGATAACGAAGGGACAAGTCGCAAAGTTGGTCATACCTGGGGAACGTAAGCACAAACACCTTCCACGATCCAGGATTCTCCCAATGACACTTTGCTCCCCAGAGATGCGAGAGTGTCAGCAGGGGATCGTGGACTAAGAACCTGACCGGTAAGGATGTCGGCTTCTCCAAGAAGAGCTACATTCGTATGAGTTGGGATCAGGACAAGAAAGGGGAATGTGTAACCATACATAATAACAGAAGCGTTTTCCCGGAACCGAGCTTGCCGCAGATTAAAGAAAGTTCCCCGTCCGGAAAATCAATATTTAAGTCCAAGAGAGCAAACTTTTGTCGAGGAGTTGATGCAGCGGAAGGGTTGTCACTCTTCAAGTTACGATCTTGAGGCCATGTTACTGTGGCTGAGCGGAACGCGATGGTATTACTCTGTTCTCCAAGAGGTGGAACGTGAGCGACGTCCGCAGAGAGCAAGTACTTCTCAATTCGCCTCAGGGAAACCACGCTCTGAAGCAAATTAATGACGGTTTCTGGCAGAGTATTCAATGCAAATTCGAGCTCGTTGAAAACTAGAATTTAGAGATCAGTGAATCTTAAACTGGAGAAAAAGAGGACAGCGACTCACCAAGAATTGATGTGAAGGCGACTGAAGGGGTGAGTGTAATGCCACGGACAACAGTATAATGCCATAATGATACGAGGGTGACCATAATGGGAGTTGTAGCCCTAGAAAGGGATGAGAGATAAATTCAGGTGTAAGATTCATGACCTCGTACGAAACAAAGTTGAACATGGTCTCAATGTTATAGTTCAACTTTTGGTACTTCAGTTCTTCGTCTCTGATTTTTAAAACCCGATTTTCAAAGCTTCGTTCCTGGAAAAGATAGGATTAGTATCGAGCGTTGAGCCAGCGGCAAGAGAGAATACCCAAGCCATGAATTTAAGCATCCGAATAGCACCAAGAATCTCGTTCATAAGAGCAACACGTTGGTCCCGTTTTTTCATAAGATTGTCCTGTGCCCCAAGAACAACCTTGCCGGCCCAGTGGTTCATGGGTAGAAATAGGCAAGTGACGGCCAGTCCGACCAAGCAGGACACGCCTAAAAGCTTGTAGAGAAAGATGGTACCAACGACAATCTCAATCGGTGCATCTGTAAGAATCTTTTAGCATATAGGGAAAGGATGCTAACGGAATGTGTACCAATCAAAGCAAAGAGATGCCATGCAAAGTCACTCACCCGGTCGGCGTCGGTAGTGAAGAGAGTAAAGATCTGGCCCTTGGTCGAAAAATTCGATTCATCTTCGTCATCCTCTGCAGATTGAGCCTCATTTGCAGATCCATTGTCGCTCTCCTTGTCCGAATCGTTGGTCGATATACCAGCAACATCCTTACGTGTTAGTGTCTTCTTGAACAGAATAGAATTGAGCTGAGTCTTTATTCGAACAGCGACGACGGCGGTAGAAATGGACCAGAGTTGACCAGTAACTACCAAAAAGACGATGAGAGGATGCATCAGAGATTTAAGAAAAACTGACCCAGGAACATGATGACATTGGAAAGAAACACTCCAACCACATATACCACTCCCCAGCTAAGTTGCTCTCTCTCGGGATCAGTTTCGATATATGATATCACCATTCTCATGAAGATTGTAGGGATGTAGAAGAGTCCTCCAGAAGCAGCGGCGATTAGTATCTCGACGAGCAGGATTGTCCTGTTAGCATTGATAATGGTGTACGCGAGGTTATATCCAGAGCCAGCATTGGGACTCCAACCAAAGAACGTTGTCCACTTGGGCCACCGAATGAGGGCCCTGGTTATGACATGGTAGCTCGAAGTCGCACGCATTTTGGCCGGAAGGACGGGCAGGTCTCCGATTTCGACAGATTCAGCCGTGTTGCCGAGCTCGATGACTTTGGACGTGTATGAGAACATAAGATAGTCCATAATGGAGACCCAACTAGTGCCAGTCACGTTTATGTAGTCAACATTCGTGATGGATTCGAGAATTTTGGCGCTGTATATCTGTTCGGGTGGATAATGGAGTGGTGGCCCTCGCGGAAGAAGAACGAGGATCGTAGCAGAAATTATGTCGAGTAGAAGGGTGGTTAGCCAATATACTCGGGGCATTTCGCCTCGATTAATGGCAGCAACCGTTGAGATGGGCGACCCAGTATCTGGCAGAATGGCTGATATAAAGAGGATCAAGCTTGCAAAAGTTTGTAAACAGGCGAGATGAACTATCAAAGTTCCACTATGTTCTGCCGTGTTTTTCCTGACCATACGAATGGAGAGCCCAAAAACGTAAATGGCAAACACGACTCTCAGACCATACGAAGCGATATCAGAACGATCCCCAAACATAGCAGCCCACCCCAAGCTTGCACTGTCGACAACGACAACGGCAGCATTCAAAATTGCAATGAGAATCTTCCACAGACGAGCCTAGAAAGAGGGCATCCTTTCAGCTGGCAACGCGTTTGAACCGCATGTAGTCGGCGAACCTTTCTCCAGAATGCCTCTTCTTCAACGGGATAACCCTCAAGCAGATCCGTAGGCTTTACAACATCGAAAAAGATATGTTCTGGGACATGAACAGAGGCAGACGCGTCTCCCTGAGAGATGGGCAATTGGATTTTGCCTTCCCTCGTGCAATACGCGTTGGTCGCGAACACAAGAAAACTAGAAACCCCAGCGGCAACAATTGAGACGGATGCGGGTATGTTGTAAGGTAGCATCCCTGCTGCTAAAGTGATGGGATAAGGAGAAGAAGAGGGAAAATTCGTTGACCAACGAAAAAAAAAGTTGGAGGTCAAATAAGTACTTCTGGAAGTTGTGATCGGAAGCCAAGCCGTTTCAGCGCCCGTCGCCTCCGTCTTTCACGCACCGCTCATTCAGGTGCCGCGGCGGGATCTTCTGCATAGTGAATGAGTCGAAGCCGTTCGTGAGTAGTTCTTTCATGATGATGACTGAGTCTATCTAGCACTGCGTGAGCAGTTCTCCCATCAGCGTCTGTTGATTGCTCGAAAATGCTGGCTAACAGCAACGCTTGTCGAGTTCATAAGCTACCGATCATGTCATGAGGTAGAAGAGTGCTCCAAGAAGAGTTTACAATTATGTGGATATTAAACATTAATGCAAAAACGAGGTGGATGCACATGGCAGCAAGGGATGTAAGGATGTTCAAGGGATTCAGCGACTGTCATGGAAGAAGTAGAACGAATAGGTTAGGTGGAATATTATGAGAAATAGCTGTTAGTTATGCGTAGAGGGTGCGAGGGCATAATTATGTTAACTCTGGTGAAGATAGCGGCAAGAAACCCTATTTGCAGGCTTTGAGCGTGGCTGTCACGCTCATGTTGAGGGGAGCCAAAGGGATAAGATCCTTGGATAGTCAAGCTACCTCCCTGGGATGTGTCCCTGTCCGTCTTCGCGCGGGGGCAGTACCTGTTTTCCTTCACATGAAGCCCGCCGCCCGTGAGAATCCTGCTTGCCCAAGTCAGATTTGAGTGGCTCTCGTTGAATAAATGGGATACAAGTGGAGTCGGAGTGGCCTGAAATGATTCTCCATACTTACCCTGACGTAAACAGTTCGTGTCTGCCACACCATTTCTCTAGCTACTCCAATTTGTTTAGTTTTGTTTTTATCCTTCAGTTGCCCTCCAAACAAATTTTGTGGTTCTAAGCAATTTTGTCGCATACTCACCCTTTAGAACTAAAATCGGATGGGAATAGGTTTCGTGTAAGAGCTTCCAACTTGAGTAACTAGGTCCCTCACTGGGCCGAAAGTTAGGTTTAGAATTCGTCTCTACCTCGACTGTCAGTGAGATGCTTTACTCTCCAAAAAATTCTAGTTGGGATCGGATAAGAGCAAAATTCACTCAAGGAACATTTTTACACCCAAGTCATCCAAATGAGTTCATAGAAGGCCCTAAAGTGAAGCTTACGTTCATTCTCAACCTCTGCTATCGATGCGACCCAATACTCTATGATATCTTTTTTTTTTTGGCAATCACGTGTAAGCTGTATCCCTGAGCTTCCTTAGAATAGGTCCCAGAAGAAGTATGCCCTTTGCTACCCGAAACCGTAACTAAGAATTATAAGGCTAGGAACGGCGACCAGCAGAGGTTGGATGTGAGGTACTCTTTCGCTGTCGCATCCATCACGCACATAACCGCCACATGCCATCCTCTCGCGTTTCTTGGCATGAAATGCGAGGACCATTGAAGATCTCATTGGAACAGCCTAGGTTTTTCCAAAAAGACTTGGAGGCTATTGAAAATTCACTCAGAACCAACTCGACGATCCCCGAACTGTCGACCAAAGACTTGGAAGACATTGCAGCCGAATTTCAAAAACAATTCCTCAAACTACAGAATGCAATTTCTGATTTAGAGGACTATTTGCAAGTTCTCAACGACTATGCGAAGCAATTGCAGATCCACGAGGGTATTGCCAGGGACGCGCGCGCCAAAATACTTCAACCATTCCCACCGCTGCCTGTGGATTTAGTCCGTGATATTGTCTTGATAGCAGCTGGAGAAAGCAGTATCACCGCAAAATCTCTCAGTCTGGTTTCTAAGCAAATTCACGAATGGTCGGTCCAGCCAACCCCAGATAGTCGTTTGCCTGCCATTGATGTTCTGCCATATAGGGCGGACCAGGTATTATGGGGCGCGGTCTTTGTCGATGAAGGGAGCTTAAGACCACTACTCGCCCTTCTACATGATCCTGTATTTGCCTCGACAAGTGCCCTTTGCGTACGTCGACTTCAAACATCGTGCGATATGAAATTTTCCCGGACGGACTTGCACTCCCTTCTCTCTCTTCTCCCAAATATTGAATTACTCAGTCATTGGGCTGGTACAGAGTCTCCAAACGGGGAGGATGTTTATCCTACACTCCGGCGAATCTCCTGTAGCCCTTGCGCTTTTTCAGATGTTGAGAGGATGGAATTCATATCTCCCTTCTTCCAAAACATGACACACATAGACGTGTGGACTGTAGCCCATGATTTTAAAGACTGGTCCTCCCGGAATTGGGCTTCATTGAAGACAATTCATTCGTTGACCCATCTCCTGATGGACATGCGTTTTCTTGCACGCGAACCAGACCATTTCTCTTGCGTTGAAGAGAATATCGTCCCTGCTCTCCCTCCCTCTGTTCAAATTGTGATACTGCAGATCAATCGTCGCTGTGATGCGGAGCTCGCCAGTAATGAAGTCTACAACAAAATCAGAGAGGGTGCCATAGATCGGCGAGTACTCCTCTGTGTTTTCGAAGAAAAGGTTCGGGGAGACTGGGTCCTCATGGTGGGCACTAAGGATGCTGGAAGATTTGCTGACGGCCGCAAGTGGTTGAATACCTACGGGGAGGTTATTTTGTGGAAGAGTAGGGTGGACATGTTGCGAAGACGGAATGACTCTTTTGGTCTTTAGGTTCGAACTTTCTCTTCCGTAGAGTGTGTATTTTGAAACCAAGCAACAGGGTGATCCTTAACGTAAAAATTGACTTCATTCACTAAATATGTTTAATATCATTCGTCGATATCCGAAGAGGTCAAGGTCACCGATGGCCTTAAAAGGCAACATTATTAGAGGACTTCGGATGGTCATCATACTTTTTGCTCACAATCCGAAGAAGAGAAGGACGATGCTTTCTCTACAACTCCGACCGCTTTCCATTTAGATCGCTTTTGGAGATACGTACCAGTGTCTCGATTGTTTTGTATGCTGTCTCGTAGAATTTTGTAGCAAATACAACTTAGCTCGTTCGTTGCAGAAAGTCCCTCTAATACACGCGCATATTTACTTTGTACATGAAGGGCCATTTTTTTTTTTTTGGCTGTGCCAGAGCTACCCAATGTTGTTGCCTCCGGCCCCTAGCTATTGGATCCGTGACTATCATATCCTGCACCCCACCACCACACGGGTGCCGCGAGGGTACCCTTCACAGCTTCCTGCAAGCAGTCCGCAGCAGCGCAGTCGAGCCGCGGAAGCATCTTTCTATGGTGATCGTAAATTTCTTTTGTGCAGCTTCTGCATTACCGAAGCACTTCGGTCATTTGAGGTTCTCTCTCATCCCTGCTTGTGTTGGTTTGTGCGACGTTCGGGCTTCTAGACAGGATATTTTGCCTCGGATATTCTCCTACAATCTTCATCTTTTAATTGACATTATCACAGCGAGCTGGCTTGGCGGGCCTTCCGCTAGCAGAAGTACAAATGCACAACACGCGAAAAACTGCTTCTGATCGGCATGTTTCCATGCAACGTCGTGGAATGCGGACCAATGATTCAATTATGATTCGTGCTCGACACCTCGACCCAGTTCTCTGGGTGCTTGGCGCCGATCCCTAGAGAGAGCATTTGATTGGTGATCCAGAGCCTTTGTCCTCGTTCGCTTCTACTTTCTAAGCCTCAGAGGACTCTTCCGGTGACGCTTGGTCACCGCACGAGGCATCAGAGAAAGTTGGGGCCGGAAGGAGCCATCTTGACTACCCTTTGGCGCCACCCTACTTCTTAACAACTCGATAAGAGTAATAATAAGCGGAGACGGAAATCCTATAAGTTCTCCAGGTGTGCTGCACCCTTTTTCTTTGGCTGCGCCCCACGTTTTTCTAGCTCTCTCCACTTCTCCCGTCCCCGCGAGCGGGCCCATTTTTCTTCTACTAGACTCTATTGGCGGTCATCTTGTTACAGTTCCCATCCTTCCTCCCTACTACTTTTTTTTCCCTCATTGATCCTGTCAAATCCCGTCTCCACCAATGGTCAACCACCAAGCCGCTGTTACATCTAACCAACCCCACATCCAGTCGCTCAAGCAGTATTTTCCCAATACATCCGCCAGTGGGATTGCCCGCCGCATCCATGGCTGGTCGTGGCAAGCATGTGGGGCATTTTTTGTTCTTTCTCCTATCGCTGGCTTATTTTTTCTATTTTCATAGTCCCGATAGGCATGGGCACTGGAGCGGTCTACGTTACCATGTCTGCATTAAAGCATCGTAATTCCTCCCTCACCACCGTCGAAACTATCTTCTATTTCCTCAACATTTCACTATTCCTCTTAAACACCTGCACGTTGGCTCTGCAGGCGATGCGTATGACTATACCCCGTGGTTTATGTCCGGATCTAATACAACTCTAGTCTATCCCCGACAAGCGCTTCGTCTCATTTGTGATCCTGTCAAAGGCATCTTTGTTCCGCTTATTGTGAGTGTCCTTTCTTCCACCCATCCTATATAAAACTGGGCGTCTAATTAACATTGGTCCAGGTTCTGAGTTTTGCAACTATTCTCATTGGGACTATCAATTACGCAGTTCCAAGTGGATTTGTTCAAGTTGGCTTCATCTGTGACCTCTTCTGGTGGGTGGTGGATTTCTATACAGACGTTTGCTGATTGATATGTTACGGAAATAGGGTCTACGTTGTATTCTCCTTGTTGTGTTGCTTTCCCATGTTGATGATTTGGTTCAACCGGCCTCATGAACTCAAAGGTTTCGTAAGTATTTTTTCTTTCGCGATTGGTGCATTTAGTGACTCAAGTTGGTTCAGACTCCCGCATATGCCTTCCTGGTATTTCCCATGATGCTTGTTGGAGTTGTCGCTTTCAACGTGCTCCGCGTTGTTCCGGATGACGATCCACACGGTCTAGGAATTCTTTTAGTCGGATATTTCTTTCAGGGAATTGGTTTTTTCTTGACTTTCATTTACATTGGGTCAGTAGCTTGGCCATTTTGAAGGTGCTATAAGCTGACTCAATCATGCTTTAGAATCTATATCCTACGCATCATGACAACAGGTTTTCTCGACGGCCACCAGGCGAATGGCGCTTTTGTAGCCTGTGGCCCACCAGGTTTCACCGCTCTTGCAATGATCAACCTTGGAAAAGAAGCTCAAGCTCGACTCCCTCTCTTCGGACTGGTCTCAAAATCAGCGGGCGAGATCTGGTTTGCATTCTCTGTAATGTCCGGCATGATGCTTCTCGGCCTCGCCGTGTTCTTCTTCTTCTTCGGTTTAGGCCCATATTGGTTCAAACTCCATAAACATCTCAATGAGATTTTGGGATGTGAGTTTCTCGGCTTGGCAGCAGCTCTAAAGACTATTATACTTATATGATCCAGGCTGGGCACTCACCTTCCCCAATGTCGGATGGATTAATACTATCAAGGTCATGGGTGACATCTTCAACATCCAAGGCTTTTACACTGTCCATCTCATTATGACTGTCCTTATCAGTCTGACATGGATTACACTCATGATCCTCACCGGTGTAGCCTTCTCAAAAGGACTCATCTTTTTTGCGAAGGAAGAAGATGTAATCGTTGACAGTGTTGACAAGGAAACGCTGGAAGCTTTGAAGGAGAAGGACACTTTCTCGGGCAGAACGCATGTCATCGACTTGGAGAAGGGTCTCGCCGCAGACGTTGAATTCGTTCCCGGCTTGGATTCTGGCAAGTCCGTTTTGGCGCTGCCAGAGTCCGCCCGTTTACATACCAGACCGCCTGGGAGTTTTTAAGTAGTGTAGTACAGCTTATTTTCATTTGTTAGCCGTCCTCACCTATCCCCTATGAACATTCAACATACGCCAATTTAGAGTTCTTTTTCTGATTAAATAACATCATTCCCTCGCTAATTCACAGCTAGGACTCTGCCCACTACGTAACCATTTAGTACGCCAGGTTCTTGCGACCTATCCGAGATCTCAAACACTTCTCCGAAGCTAGTTATCAATAATGTACGGACTGCCCTCTAGCAACGATCGGATAAATGTCTGTCGTTAAGAAATTATTTGCTTCACTGAAGGTCTTCCACTGCATCGAAATTGAAGTTATTGTCTGCTTCAGAGCAATTGAGTGCATTGCAGTTGATTCAGGATGATTTAGAAGCAAAAATTACGAGATCATTGGGAAGAACGAACGCGGTTAATTTCTATCCTAAGTCTGTTTCGCAACCCGTTGTGAGACATCACCCTAGTCCTTCGGGAACTGCACAGCCTTCAAATGCCCTGACACAGAACGTTCATGAGGAGAATTTTGCTCACACCATCAGAGCTAAGCTGATTTGTGAGATTCTGATGCATGAATGACATTGGTCCAATGCAAATTGGACATGAGCATACTACCAGAGAGAAAGAGGAACTTCCCAATTCAAAGGAGTGGCCTTGGGTAGTTTACCATGTCTCCTTACTCCTTGATGGTGCTCGTGACTCCCATCACCTTTGGTGGTCGTACCCACAATTCAACGGGTAATTTATCTCTGTCGCCGAGGTTTTCTTAATTGGCGATGTTTCGATAGTTTTCTTCTATCTGTACACAGGACTCCCGGATGAGTTCTGCGACGCTTGATCAAAATCAACATCATGGGCGGTGAATGAATATAAGTGGTGCTGACCATTCAGTTGCTAACAATAAATGTCACAGTACATTATATGTTCTAAGTTTAAGCGCACTCTCATTCATTTGCACAGGTGTATCTGTGGGAAGGATGCCGCGAACGACTGCGTCCTCTCGATATTGATTTTGATTTTCGGGTCTTCGCCCTCACTTATAAGCGGTTCCTGCGAATTATTTCATGCCAAAGCGACCTTTTCTTTTCATTCCTTGCTCTCGCAACATGGCTTTCCTACGTTTTCTCTTGTTGCTCTTTGCAGCGACCCTTTCATTTGTTTCCAGTACTCCCACAGCGACTACCGGTTTTCAGCACGTCTCTTCACGTGGTCCAGGTCGAAAAATCGTGGGTGACATTCCTCCTCCCACTAGTCCACGTATTAGAGACCTGGTCAATCTGTTCCGAAGTATGCTCCCCACGCCGCAGAGACCTGACACAGCAGAGATTCGACGACGATATATGCCTAACCCTGAGCGACGTTATCCCAATGCTGTATTTTACGTAAACCAACGGAGGACCTCTGATATGAATGATGGAAATCCAAATTGGGGAACAAATCGAGCATTGCAACTGAGAACCCTTCTAGAAACTCAGATGCGGCAGAGAGATCCCAACGCAGAGGTATGTTTCAGGCTCTCTCCAGAGTGAAAATTTTGTTTTCTAAGCTTATTGATTACTGTTTTAGTCTTGGACCTTGTGTGAGTCGTGATTCTACGCTTCATGTGGCAATTTATGCAAGGTTCTCAGACCAAGCTTATGACTGCCGGTCTGCCTTCGGAATCATTGATGAGGTCAGAAACTTGGATTTCCCCAGTGATATTCGGCGGGCTGCGCTCTCTTTGAATCAAGAACGAGATTGGTTTAGACAGACTTCTGCTGCTTTTGCTGAGATGGTTCAAGGGACCGTCTTCCTCGTCGTAGAGGAAGCCGACGATGCCATCGGCTCAGACAGTATATGGGCTACACACGAGCTTCCTGCTATCCAGAGGTCACAAGAGGTTGACATCATATGGGAAGTTCGACCTGCAAACATAGGCGACGTCTTAGATAGAGGTCAAGATCTTAGACTCATCCCATACCGTGCGATTTCTCATTATTCTTCATCAAAACCTCCTTCACGATAGTGCTAAAACGTGTACATCTAGGTGATCCTAGCGCCATCCAACGTCATCCCACACATGGTGACCCAAATGCACCAGTGACAAGCCCAGTACCACAGCCTCCATGGCCTCCTGTTCACGATGGTCTCAAACGCGGTGATAACCCAATTAACGTTACCATCGACGCAAAGAAGGCACTTGAAGCTCGAATGTTTCCCGAAATTGATCTTAGTAACGCTGTTGATTTCTCGCCAACACCTGACCCAGCACCCGCACCTCCTCCCCAGCCTGATCCACCACCATCAGACCCAGCACCGCCCCCTGCGCCTCCGAAACCTCCTGCACCATACACAGAGGGAATCTGTTCGTTTCATCTAACCCAGTGGAAGAATCCTACGTCAGGCGGAGGAAGTCCTTTCGACAATCCCAATGATGCCCAATGGAAAGGCCCATTCTCTGTCGAAATTACACTGGTGAGGCCAATTAGTGTTCATTCCTTCAACTCGTCTTCAAACTGACAGATCTTTTCAGTATGACGGCCATGACCCGCGCACTCAAATTGGCTACGTTCCTCGCACCAACGCAAACGATAAAAGCCCCTTGGTTATGGCATCCAAGCTCGAAGACACGATTAAAGTAACACCAATAGGCGACGACATCCAATTTGACCTCGCTCAACAGCATTGGAAGAGCGGTGACCAAGATCACTGCACTGTGGGCGGATATGTACGTCAAATCCAAACCCATTTTTCGTGAACGACTATTCGCTCATAGACAGTCATGTTCTTTTAGGACCGTGGTCAGACTCAAAAGCGCGAAATGGACTGTCACTTTGGCTGTCTCTATGGTGGAAAGCCTTCTTCTGACGGGACACCGGCCCCCGCAAAGGCTGCCGCTACTTCTGGGAAAGCCGCTACAGGGAATGCTGCTGCCGGGAACGCAATTGTCGACGCCGCGGTCGACACCTCTGATACCTCCTCCAATACAGATGGGAGCTTCGAAAAATGGAAGCCTGTTATCATTGGACTGCTCCTCGCCAACCTCGTCGTCGCTCTCGCACTGGTTGTCCTCAACGTCGTAGGGAAGTGCCGCGGCCGTTCACGACCCTCCATCCGGGGATTTAGCATTCATAACTCTGGTGCTGGTTTATATCGACCTGTCCACAAAAGGATCATGACCATGACATGGAGGAGGCTCCCCGCAGGGATCAGTCGTACACATAGTAGGGAGTTTTTTATTCGAGGAGGAGGGTACTTGTTTTTATTTATTTATTTTTCCTATGAAAGATATTTATATGTATATCCGTAAATTGAAATATCCACTCATTTCTCGTAATGCCGTCAGAGAATGTGCTTCCGTTGCTTGTACACCCCAGGTCAAACAGCACATTGTGAAGAAAGTTTTGTCGAGTGTGCATTCAAGGGAAATTGTAATCAACAGTGCGAATGAACATCTTGGAGGAGAGATCTTGGGTCTCGAACATGAATAATGATTCGAACTATCTCGAGGAGACCAGGCGTGCGACGACACATACCGATACCTTACTGTTTCCTCTGAGCTGAAATACGATACAGCTTGTGGTGACTCATGATACTAATACAAAGGTTAGGTCAATAAAGCGCATAAAGTAGGAGTGCTCCGACGTAGACTGACTGAATGATAAGAAGATAGGCGTAAACAGGTCGACACGGCCATGCATTAGCCATCGCACTATAAAAGGAACATATCAGTGAAGCTTATGTTCACTGATACAATGACCATATATAATCGACAAGTGGATTTGTAGGAAGCGCCAGCCTTACAATGGGAGGTACGCTGTACACTGATGGGGCGGCGGTGGGAAAGTCCAAGGCAAACGGACCTAATCGCGAAAAATTGAATAAGAAGGAAGTCGTGACGATGCAAAAGACTTTATTGGTCGGACCAGTGGGATCTGTGAGTTGTGACTGACAAACACAGTGTTTTCTTTCCTCCATAGGACACGCTTAGCACCCGTGCCCAGCCGCCTTCAACGCGACCACCATCTCAAATGGGCCTTCCCGACCATTCGTTAGACAATTTCGATTTCTCTCAAGACACTGTCCACTCTATTTTAGATTCTTCACGAATTCGACGGTTCTGAGCTCCTGCGTTCATCACAGTTTGTCCCGTGAGAAATTTATGAGTTGTATGTTTACGTCCCGACGGAGGGTTTACAAATCTCATCTTTCTTCTGCCCAAGATTTATTATGCCCTATACCTTGCTCCTTATTGCAGAAATTCTCGGGTACAGTTGACGGAGAAGCTGGTAGAATGTCACTCCCAGTGCTCTGGCTTTTATGGTGTTGGGTTTATGGTGAACTATTTTCCTCTACGTCATTCCGAGACCTGAGGCATTAGGGCCTTAGGGCAATAAGATAGTGGCAATACAATTAGCTCCAGCACTGCTACTCCTTGCTCTCGAAGAGCCGCTCATCTGGTCGCTCGACGATACGGATATACTCCGCGTCAACCCCTGGCTCTAATTAAGAGGCAGCGTTGCGTAAATGTGGGTGTCATGTTTCTCAGAGCACTTCTTCAAGCCGGCAAACGACAATTGCAGTTCAATCCACTATTACACGCATTCTAATCTCCTGGGACATCCCATGTCATGTCATTTTCAGCGAAGATTCGATTGATCTCTTTCGAGTGCGGCATAGCGGGTAATCCGTTCGTCGGCGAGGCTCACCCAATGGACCTTTGGGAATATTCGTCGCACTTAAGCAACCAGCGAGTCATTTTCGCGGAGAGTCTTCCTATCCATTTCCTCTCAAGCAATCCAGTGTAAAGGGGGCTGTATTTCCCCAACAACCAACTACAGATGTGGAGGGATGCAGATATGAATGTGGCTCAGAATCGTTATTCAAGGCGAGCATGCCCTCTAGCTTCTAAGACTTGGTAATACTGTTCTATAGATCTTAGATATAATTACAAAACAATTTCATTACTGTTTGTGAACTTGGTAGCGTATGTAACTCTCAGAAGCAAGGGGAAAAAATGATAAACTCAGTGTCCAGGTTCTCCCCAGCGCATCCCTGGCCAATAGGATGGTATTACTCCTCTGGCTGAAAATATCATCTCGGACTGGCCTTATCATAACGATTTGAGCCAAATCGTGGGACTTGTGTGAGGTGCTAAACCATCGATCAGGGTCCATTCCCGGCCATTCTGCCTTCGTTCCATTGTGCTGCTCGAGCTTTTAGTCCTCAGTATCGCGATTGATACAGCCCAAAGACAGGACTATTAGCTAATTGCTATTGGAAAACGCCAGATATTTAGTCTATACATGGCTACCCCTGGCCTGAGTAGAAATGTTACACAAACGGTAGCCAACCTCCAGGCTCACGTTCCAAAATTCTACTCACAAGAACTCTTAGCCGTCGGGCAGCTTTAGCCTCCGACACCACTTCCTTATTGTGACTGCGGACCAGTGAGCTTTTAGCCTTGCCTCTCCTAAGATAGGTGGTGCATGACTACAAGGCAATTGTCCTTCCACTCCCGGGTTCCTTCGATGGCTTCGAAAATCTCCCTTCGTACAACTCGTTCCGCTAATCGCCTCTCATCTCAATCTTTGGATTGCAGATGAAGATGTCACATCGACTGAACTGTAGAATATGAACCATGAGTTTGGGCCTTCAACTCGTGGCCGAAATCTATGCACTTTGGCTTTAGAGAAATACGACTCACTTTTTATCTTGGGAAGCTTTCATTCGATGTTATTGAAGATGTGAGCTTAGCCTCCACAAGATAATTCCAAATCAGAAGGGCATGAAAACCTTGCGTCTGGTGTCTCTTATTTATCTTAGGCACAGAGCTCCACTTAATTCCTTTTTTCCCACTGCGTCTTCAGCCCTGCTGATGTCTTGTTAGATTTAACCCAATCTTAGGGAGAACATGTCAAGATAGGTGGACCTTCGCGAACACCTTGTTTGATAGCATTTGACCCACATCTTCATTAGGCATAATCTCAGCTTGCTACTTCCCCAGAGTCGGAAGTGTTCGGAGGATGAGGCTTAAAGTTAGACTGCGTGAAACTTATCTCCATACATACGATCTGCACGACTCTGCGGCTTACGGCATCGGCACACAGAACTAAATGAACCTTAACCTTGAGCTTCTAACATATTGACCTGGATCCACCATCATCAGTAAGTTCCTCCTCCACCAAATCTAGATCAAGAGGGCTAGAAGAATGAGAAGACTGGGATCTCCCGACGAGACAGGTCTAAAACGCGCGAATCGGAGTTTGGATTCGCATTCGCAGGCCGATCCTTTGTCCGTGCCTCATCATGGGAATTTGAAAACTCCTGTCAAGCCGCCCACACACCGCTGTTATTCGGTGATCTCAGTGTCGTTGTCTATTCTCCCCGAGTCAAACGTGACCATCGGGGTCTTAGACAATCTCATATAAGACTATCCATCCGATAACTCCATCCGTCGACCTCCCATGAGTGTGGTGCCTCGACCCCAACCGTTCGAGTCGAGAGTGGCTGTCATTTCGGCAATTCCCTTGAACCCACAAAAAGGACCAAGTTGCGT